>JAREIS010001464.1:0-40203 GCA_030060385.1 Muscicapa striata striata
TTTTGGGGTGGGATTTTATGTTTTTGGGGTGTTTTTGGGGTGGATTTTGGGGTTTTTGGGGTGGGATTTGATGTTTTTGAGGTGGTTTTGGGGTTTTTGGGGTGGATTTTTTGGGGTTTTGGGGTGGGATTTGATGTTTTTGAGGTGTTTTGGGAGTTTTGGGGTGGATTTTGGGGTTTTGGGGTGGGATTTGATGTTTTGGGGTGTTTTTGGGGTGGATTTTTGGGGTTTTTGGGGTGGGATTTGATGTTTTTGGGGTGTTTTTGGGGTTTTTGGAGTGGATTTTTGGGGTTTTGGGGGTGGGATTTGATGTTTTTGGGGTGTTTTTGGGGGTTTTTGGGGTGGATTTTGGGGTTTTTGGGTGGGATTTGATGTTTTTGGGGTGTTTTTGGGTTTTGGGGGTGCTGAGCAGCTGTGACCCCCCCCAGACCCTCGGGGGCTGCACTTTGCCCACGTCAGGCACGGGGGGCTCTTCTTTGGGGCCACCAGCGAGGGCGACGCCTCCCCCTTCACCCTGGTGGAATTCCTCAACAGGTACATCCCAAAAAATTCCCAAAAATTCCCAAAAATTCCCAAATCCCAACAATTCGGGGCCTTGGAGGAGCTGGGGATTTTTTGGGATTTTTAAAAAAAAAAAATTTGGGGTTTTTGCTGATTTTTGGCAAATTTTTTTAAGGATGAATTTGAATTTTAAGGGATTTTAGGAGAATTTTTAGGATTTTTTTTTGATTTTTAAAAAGTAATTTGGGGTTTTTGGCTGATTTTTTGGCAAATTTTTTTAAGCATGAATTTATATTTTAAGGGATTTTCAGAGAATTTTTAGGATTTTTTTAGGTTTTTTAAAAAAATATTGGGTTTTTTTTACTGGTTTTTGGCAATTTTTAAAAAAGATTAATTTATATTTTTAGGGATTATTCAGAGAATTTTTAGGGATTTTTCAGAGAATTTATAGGAATTTTTTGGGTGATTTAAAAAAATTTTTGGGTTTTTTTGCTGATTTTTGGCAATTTTTTTTAAGGATTAATTTGAATTTTAAGGGATTTTTCAGAGAATTTTTAGGAATTTTTGGGGGATTTTTAAAAAAAAAATTGGGTTTTTTTTAACTGATTTTTGGCAATTTTTTTCAAGGATTAAATTGCATTTTTAGGGATTTTTCAGAGAATTTCAGAGAAATTTTGGGAATTTTTTAGGGAGAATTTTGTGACATTTTAACTGATTTTTTTTTTATTTTCGGGAACTTTTTTCTGGGATTTTGGGGAAATTTTTTTTTGTTTATTTTTTATGTTTTTGGGGATTTTTGGGCGGATTTGGGGATTTTTTGGGTGAAATTTTGGAAATTTTTTGGGAGAAATTTTGTGCCATTTTAACTGATTTTTTTTTTATTTTCAGGATTTTTTTTTCTGGGATTTCTGGGATTTTTGGGAGCTTTTTGTTTCTTTTTTTTTTTTTTGGGGGGGGATTTTTGGGCGGATTTGGGGATTTTTGGGGTGAAATTTTGGGAATTTTTTGGGGAGAATTTTGTGACATTTTAACCGAGTTTTTTTTATTTTCAGGATTTTTTTTTCTGGGATTTTGGGGAAATTTTTTTTTGTTTATTTTTTATTTTTTTGGAGATTTTTGGGCGGATTTGGGAATTTTTGGGAGAAATTTTGTGACATTTTAACCGATTTTTTTTTATTTTCAGGATTTTTTTTTCTGGGATTTGTGGGATTTTTGGGAGCTTTTTGTTTCTTTATTTTTTTTTTTTTTTTTTGGGGATTTTTGGGCAGATTTGGGGATTTTTTGGGTGAAATTTTGGGAATTTTTTGGGGGGAATTTTGTGACATTTTAACCGATTTTTTTTTTTTTTCAGGATTTTTTTTTCTGGGATTTCTGGGATTTTTGGGAGCTTTTTTGTTTCTTTATTTTTTTTTTTGGAGATTTTGGGCGGATTTGGGGATTTTTTGGGTGAAATTTTGGGAATTTTTGGGAGAATTTTGTGACATTTTAACCGAATTTTTTTATTTTCGGGAACTTTTTTCTGGGATTTTGGGGAAATTTTTTTGTTTATTTTTATGTTTTGGGGATTTTGGGCGGATTTGGGGTTTTGGGAAATTTTGGGACTTTTTTGGGGGGAATTTTGTGACATTTTAACTGAATTTTTTTTTTTTTTCAGGATTTTTTTTTCTGGGATTTCTGGGATTTTTGGGAGCTTTTTTGTTTCTTTATTTTTTATTTTTTTGGAGATTTTTGGGCAGATTTGGGGATTTTTGGGGTGAAATTTTGGAAATTTTTTGGGAGAAATTTTGTGACATTTTAACCGATTTTTTTTTATTTTCAGGATTTTTTTTCTGGGATTTTAGGGAAATTTTTTTTTGTTTATTTTTTATTTTTTTGGGGATTTTTGGGCGGATTTTGGGATTTTTTTGGGCTGAATTTTGGGGATTTTGGGGTGTCCCAGGTTGGTGACGCTGCTCCGGGATTTCTGCGGCCCCTTGAGCGAGAAAAGCCTCGGAATGAACCTGGGACTGGTGGGGGAGATACTGGAGGAACTGGTGGTAACTGGGAGGGACTGGGAGGGGCTGGGAGGGACTGGGAACAAACTGGAATAAACTGGGAGGGACTGGGGGGGACTGGGAGGGACTGGGATGGACTGGGAGCAAACTGGGATGGGACTGGGAGGGACTGGGATGGACTGGGAGCAAACTGGGATGGACTGGGAGGGACTGGGATGGACTGGGAGCAAACTGGGATGGGACTGGGAGGGACTGGGATGGACTGGGAGGGGAACTGGGATGGACTGGGAGCAAACTGGGATAAACTGGAATGGACTGGGAGGGACTGGGAGGGACTGGGAGGGACTGGGATGGACTGGGATGGACTGGGATAGGATTGGGATGGACTGGGATGGGACTGGGATGGGACTGGGATGGGACTGGGATAGGATTGGGATGGACTGGGATGGACTGGGATAAACTGGGATAAACTGGGATGGGACTGGGAGGGAACTGGGATGGACTGGGATAAACTGGGAGGGACTGGGAGGGGCTGGGAGGGAACTGGGAGGGGCTGGGAGGGACTGGGATGGGACTGGGATGGACTGGGATGGACTGGGATAAACTGGGATGGGACTGGGATGGACTGGGATGGACTGGGATAAACTGGGAGGGACTGGGATGGGACTGGGATGGGATTGGGAGGGACTGGAATTAAACTGGGATAAACTGGGATAGACTGGGATAAACTGGGAGTTACTGGGAAGCCCCTTTGGGGGGTCCTGGGGCCATTTTGGGCCTCCTGAACCCCCCAAAATTCCCAAAAATCCCCCAAAATTCCCCCAAAAATTCCCGAAAATTCCCCCAAAATTCCCGAAAATCCCCCAAAATTCCCAAAAAATCCCCCAAAATTCCTGAAAATCCCCCAAAATTCCCAATTTTCCCCCCAATTTTCCTCCCAAAATTCCCCAAAAATTCCCCCAGAATTCCCAAAATTCCCCAAAAATCCCCAAAAATTCCCAAAATCCCCAGAATTTCCGTTTTCCCAAAAAAATTCCCAAAAAATCCCCAAGATTCCCAAAAATCCACCCAAAATTCTCAATCCCCCAAAATTCCCAAAAGTCCCCCAAAATTCCCCCAAAAATTCCCGAAAATTCCCCAAAATTCCCAAAAAATCCCCCAAAATTCACCAAAATTCCCCAAAATTCCTGAAAATTCCCCAAAATTTCCCAATTTTCCCCCAAAATTCCCAAAATCCCCAAAAATCCCCCAAAATTCCCAAAAATCCCCCCAAAATTCCCCCAAAATTCCTGAAAATTCCCTCAAAATTCACCAAAATCCCCAAAATTCCCTAAAAAATCCCTTAAAATTCACCAAAAATCCCCCAAAATTCCTGAAAATTCCCCCAAAATTCCCCCAAAATTCCCAATTTTTCCCCCCAAAATTCCCAAACTCCCCCAAAATTCCCATTTTTTCCCTGCAGGATTTTGGGCACATCCAGAGCACGTCCCCGGAGCTGCTTCGGTCCCTGGTGCACTCGGAGCCCGAGAGCCCCAAACCCTTCAGCCTGCTGGACCTGGGCTCTGTGGGGCTGGTGGGGCACCCCAAAACCCCCCAAAAATCCCCAAAATCACCCCCAAAATATTCCCAAAATCCCCCCAAAACCCCCCAAAAATCCCCAAAATCACCCCCCAAAATATTCCCCAAAATCCTCCCAAAAAACATTCCCAACGTTCCTCAAAATCGCCCCAAAAATTCCCCAAAATACCCCCAAAAAATTCCCCAAAATCCCCCCAAAAATTCCACAAAATCGCCCCCAAAAAAATCCCCAAAATCCCCCCCAAAATTCCCAAAATCACCCCAAAGTATTCCCCAAAATCCCCCCAAAATCCTCCCAAAAAACATTCCCAACGTTCCCAAAACCCCCAAAAATTCCCAAAATCACCCCCAAAATATTCCCCAAAATCCTCCCAAAAAACATTCCTAACGTTCCCCAAAATCCCCCCAAAAATTCCCCAAAATCCTCCCAAAAAATTCCCCAAAATCCCCCCAAAAATTCCACAAAATCGTCCCCAAAAAAATCCCCCAAACCCCCCCAGAAATTCCCAAAATCACCCCAAAATATTCCCCAAAATCTCCCCAAAATCCTCACAAAAACATTCCCAACGTTCCCCAAAATCTCCCCAAAATTCCCCAAAATCCCCAAAAAAAATTCCTCAAAATCCCCTTAAAAAAATTCCCCACAATCCCCCAAAAATTCCACAAATCCCCCCAAAAACATCCCCAAAATCTCCCCAAAAAATTCCCCAAAATCCTCCCCAAAAAATTGCCCAAATCCCCCCAAAAATTCCCAAAATCCCTCCCCAAAATTTCCCAAAATCCCCCCAAAAAATTCACCAAAATTCCCCAAAATTCCCCAAAATCCCTCCAAAAAAATTCCCAACATTCCCCAAAATCCCCCCCCAAAAATTCCCCAAAATCCCCCAAAAATTCCCAAAATCCCCCCCCAAAAAATCCCCAAAATCCCCCCAAAAAATCCCCAAAACCCCCAAAAATTCCCCCAAATTCCCCGAAATCCCCCCAAAATCCCCCCCGAAAATTCCCAAAATCCCCCAAAAAATTCCCAACATTCCCCAAAATCCCAATAATCACCCCCAAAAAATTCCCCAAAATACCCCCCAAAATTTCCCAAAATCCCCCCCAAAAAAATTCCCAACATTCCCCAAAAATTCCCAACTTTCCCCAAAATCCCCCCCAAAAAAATTCCCCAAAAAAATTCCCCAAAATCCCTCCAAAAAAATTCCCAAAAAATACCCGAAACCCCCCCAAAAAATTCCCAACATTCCCCAAAATCCCCCCCCAAAAAAATTCCCCAAAATCTCCCAAAAATCCCCAAAATCCCCCCCCAAAAATTCCGAACATTCCCCAAAATCCCTCCAAAAAAATTCTCAACCTTTCCCAAAAAATACCCAAACCCCCAAAAAAATTCCCAAATCCCCAAAATCCCCAAAATCCCTCAAAAATTTCCCAAAATCCCCAAAAAATGCCCCAAAATCCCCCAAAATCCCCCAAAAATTCCCAAAATCCCCCAAAATTCCCAACATTCCCAAAATCCCAATAATCACCCCAAAAATTCCCAAAATACCCCCCAAAATTTCCCAAAATCCCCCAAAAATTCCCAACATTCCCCAAAAATTCCCACCTTTCCCCAAAATCCCCCAAAAAAATTCCCCAAAATTCCCCAAAATCCCTCCAAAAAAATTCCCAAAAATACCCGAAACCCCAAAAATTCCCAACATTCCCCAAAAAACCCCCAAAATCCCCCCTAAAAAATTCCCAAAATCCCCCAAAAAATCCCCAAAATCCCCCCAAAAAAATTCCCAAAATCCCTCCAAAAAATTCCCACCATTCCCCAAAATCCCCCAAATTCCCCCCAAAACAAGAAATAATTTTATTTTTATTTTTTGTTTGTTCCTTTCCCAGTTTGGGGCGGAGACTCAGCAGAGCCGGGTGGTGCCGGGGGGGGCGGCCTGCAGGCCCCTCCCCCCCCCCAGGGGGGACCAGGTGGGTCCCAAAATTCCCAAAATTTCCCAAAATTCCTCCCCCAAATCCCAAAAAATCCCCCAAATTCCCCCAAATCTCAAAAAATCCCCAAAATCCCCAAAAAATCGGCTTCGAATTCCCTGAAAATTCACCCCAAAAATTCCCCAAATTCTCCTCCAGGACTCCCCAAAATTCCCTGAAAATTCCCCAAAAATTCCCCAAATTCCACCCCAAAATTTGGGATTCTCCTGCCAGGACTCCCCAAAATCCCCAAAATTCCCCAAAATCCCCCAAAAATCCCCAAAAATCCCCAAAAATCCCCAAAAATCCCCCAAAATTCCCCAAAATCACCAAAATCCCCCAAATCCCCAAAATCCCCAAAAATCCCCAAAATTCCCCAAAAATCCCCAAAATTCCCCACCATCCCCCACAATTCCCAAAATTTCCCAAAATTCCCCAAATTTCCCAAATAATTTCCCAAAATTCCACAAAATTTCCCCAAATTTCCCCCAAAATTCCCCCAAAATTTTCTCAAATTTTCCCAAATTCCCCCAAAATTTCCTCAATATTTCCTCAAATTTCCCCCAAAATTTCCCAAAATTTCCCCCAAAATATCCCAAATTTTCCCCAAAATTTCCCCCAAAATTCCCCCCAAATTTCCCAAAATTTTACCCCAAATTTCCTCAAAATTTCTCAAAATTTCCCCCAAAATTTCCCCCAAAATTTCCCAAAATTTCCGCAAAAATTTCTTCAAAATTTCCTCAAAATTCCCCAAATTTTCCCCAAAATTCCCCAAAATTTCCTCAAATTTCCCCCAAAATTCCCCAATTTTTCCCAAAATTTCCCAAAAATTCCCCAAAATTTCCCAAATTTTCCCCAAAATTCCCTCAAAATTACCCCAAAATTTCCTCAAATTTCCCCCAAAATTTCCCCAAAAGTTTCCCAAAATTTCCCCAAAATTTCCCAAATTTTCCCCAAAATTTCCCCAAAATCTCCCCAAATTTCCCCCAAAATTTCCCAAAATCTCCCAAATTACCCCAAAATCTCCCCAAATTTTCCCCAAAATTCCCAAAATTCCCCAAAATTTCCAAATTCCCCAAAATTCCAGCCCAGAATTCCCAAAATTCCCGCTCAAAATTGAGAAAATTTTGGTCAAAATTCACTTTAAATTCACCCAAATTCTTCAATCTCTCCCCAAAATTCTTCTCCAAAAAAATCCCAAAAAATAAAAATAATCCCCCAAAATCCCCAAAAATCCCCAAAAAATCCCTCAAACCCCAAAATCCTCCAATTTCCCCCAAAATTCTCCCCCAAACCCCTCAAATCTCTCCCCAAAGCTGCTCCAAAAAAATCGTTAAAATCCAAAAAAATTCCCCAAAAAACCCTGAAATATCCCCAAAAATCCCCCAAAAATTCCCCAAAAAATCCCAAAATCCCCCCAAAATCCCAAAATCCTCCAATTTCTCCCCAAAATTCTCCCCCAGCCCCAAAAATGCCCCAAATCTCTCCAAGAAACTTCTCCAAAAAAATGCCAAAAAATAAAAATTATCTCCTAAAAAAACCCCAAAAAACGTCGAAATATCCCCAAAAATCCCCAAAAAATTCCCCAAAAAATCCCAAAATCCCCCAAAATCCCAAAATCCTCCATTTTCTCCCCAAAATTCTCCCCCAGCCCCAAAAACCCCCCAAATCTCTCCCCAAAGCTGCTCCAAAAAAATCGTAAAAATCCAAAAATTCCTCCCAAAAACGCCCAAAAAACCCCGAAATATCCCCAAAAATCCCCCCAAAAATCCCCAAAAAATTCCCCAAAAAAATCCCAAAATCCCCCAAAACCCCAAAATCCTCCAATTTCTCCCCAAAATTCTCCCCCAGCCCCAAAAATCCGAACTCTTCGTGGACGTCGTCGAGCGACTCTCGGTCGTCATCGCTGCCAACGTGAGCCCCAAAAATCCCCAAAATCCCCAAAATTCCCCCCAAAAAAAACCCAAATTTGGGCTCTCCATCCCCAAAAATCCCCTCCAGGTCCTTAAATCCCAAAAATTCCCCAAATCTCCCAAATTCCCCAAATCCTTTTTTTTTTTTTTTTTTTTTTTTTACCTTCCAGGACCTTTTAAAACTCCCAAAATTCCCCAAAAATTCCCCAAAACTCCCCAAAAATTTCTTACAAAATTCCCCAAAACTCCCCCAAAATTCCCCCCAAAAAACCCCAAATTTGGGCTCTCCATCCCCAAAAATCTCTTCCAGGACCCTCAAAATCCAAAAATTCCCCAAATCCCCAAAATTCCCCAAATCCTTCCTTTTTTTGTTTTTTTTACCTTCCAGGACCTTTTAAACCTCCCAAAATTTCCCAAAAATTTCCCAAACCCCCAAAATTCCCCAAACGCTTCTTTTTTTTTTAACCTCCCAGGACCTTTTCAATCTCCCAAAATTCCCCAAAAATTCCTCCAAAATTCCCAAATCCCCAAAATTCCCCAAATCCTTTTTTTTTTTTTTTTAAACCTTCCAGGACCTCTTTAACCTCCCAAAATTCCCCAAAAATTCCCCAAAATTCCCCAAAAATACCCAAAAAATTCCCCAAAATTCCCGAATCCCCAAAATTCCACAAATCTTTCTTTTTTTTTTTTTTTTTTTTTTTTCCTACCTTCCAGGACCTTTTAAAACTCCCAAAATTCTCTTTAATTCCCCCAAAATTCCCCAAAAATTCCCCCAAAATTCTCCAAAATTCCCCAAATATCCAAAATTCCCCATTTCGTTTTTTTTATTCTGTTACCTTCCAGGACCTTTTTAATCTCCCAAAATTCCCTTTAATTCCCTTTAATTGCTCTTAAAATTCCCCAAAATTCCCCAAAAAATTCTCACAAAAATTCTCCCAAAAATTCTCCAAAATTCTGCCAAAAATTCCCCGAAAAATTCCCCAAAATTCTCCCAAAAATTTCTCACAAAATTCTCAAAAAATTCCCCAAAATGTCTCAAAAAATTCCCAAAATCTCCCCAAATTCCTGGTTTTTTTTTTTTTTTTTTTTTAATTTCCCAGGACATTTCTTTCCAACTTCCTCCTTTAAAATCCCCCAAAATTCCAAATTTTTCCCCTTTTCCCCCCTTTAAAACTCCTCCAATCCCCCAAATTTTACCCAAAAATTCCCAAATTTCCCCCAAAATCCCATTTTCCCCTTTTCCAGCACCTTTTAAACTGCCAAAATTCCAATTTTTTTCCCTTTTTATCCCCTAAAAATCCCCTTTAAGTGCCCCAAAAACCCCTCAAACCCCCCCAAAATTTCCCCAAATTTTCCCAAATTTTCCCAAATTTTCCCAAATTTTCCCAAATTTTCCCCAAATTTCCCCAAAATTCCCAAATTTCCCATTTTTGGCCAGGGCACCCCCCTGAAGGTCGATGTGCAGGGAGAGATTCGCCTCAAGAGTTTCCTCCCCCCCTGCCTGGGTGAGTCCAAAAATTTTGGGGGAAATTTTGGGGAATTTTGGGGAAAATTTGGGGGAAATTTTGAGGAAATTTTGGGGAATTTTGGGGAAAATTTGGGGAATTTTGGGGAGAATTTTGTGAAATTTTGGGGGAGTTTTGGGGGAATTTTGGGGAATTTTGAGGAAATTTTGGGAAATTTTGGGGGAAATTTTGGGAAAATTTGGGAAATTTTGGGGGAATTTTTTGAGGAAATTTTGGGAGAAATTTTGGGGGAATTTTGGGAAGTTTTGAGGAAATTTGGGGGAAATTTTGGGAAATTTTGGGGGAAATTTTGGAGAATTTTGGAGAAATTTTGGAGGAAATTTTGGGGAGATTTTGGGGAGATTTTTGGGAAATTTTGGGGGAAATTTTGTGGAAATTTTGGGAAAATTTGGGGGGAATTTTGGGGGAAATTTGAGGAAATTTTGGGGAAATTTTGGGGGAAATTTGAGGAAATTTTGGGGAATTTTGGGGGAAATTTGAGGAAATTTTGTGGAAATTTTGAGGAAATTTTGGGGAAATTTTGGGAATTTTTGGGGAAATTTGCGGAAATTTTGGGGAATTGTGGGGGAATTTTGAGGGAAATTTTGAGGAAATTTTGGAAAATTTGGGGGGAATTTTGGGGGAATTTTGGGAAATTTTGGGGAATTTTGGGGAAATATGAGGAAATTTTGAGGAAATTTTGGGGAATTTTGGGGGAAATTTTGAGGAAATTTGGGGTAAAATTTTGAGGAAATTTCGTGAGGCTAAGAAGGTCCTGGAAGGGGAGAAAAAAAAGGGCGGGAAAATCGATTTGGGGGAAAATTTGAGGGAATATTGGGAGATTTTGGGGGAAATTTGGGGGTTTTTGTGGCTTCCCAAAAATTTTGGGAGAGTTTGGGGA
The DNA here is from genome assembly GCA_030060385.1 of Muscicapa striata striata. Lineage (NCBI taxonomy): Eukaryota > Metazoa > Chordata > Aves > Passeriformes > Muscicapidae > Muscicapa > Muscicapa striata. The sequence goes on from JAREIS010001464.1 coordinate 10,358, forward strand.
ATTTTGGGGAAAATTCAGGAGAGTTTCGGGTAATTTTGTGAGGGTAAAAGGTCCTGGAAGGGGAGAAAAAAAGGGCGGGAAAATGGAATTTTGGGGGGATTTGAGGGAATTTTGTGGGATTTTGGGGAATTTGGGATTCTGGGGGGTCCTGGGTGGATTTTGGGGGGTCCTGGGTGGATTTTGGGGTCCTGGGTGGATTTTTTGGGGTCCCTGACCCCCTTTTCCCCCAGAGCTCCGGATCGGCCTCACGGAGGAATTTTTGTGGGAAAATCAGAACTGAGGGGTGAGACCCCAAAATCCAAAATCTCCAAAATCTCCCCAAAATCCTCCAGGACCCTCAAAATTCCCCAAAATTCCCCAAATCCCCAAAATTCCCCAAATCCCCAAAATTCCCCAAATCTCTTTCTTTTTTTTTTTTTTTTTTTTTTTTTTTTCTCTTACCTTCCAGGACCTTTTAATCTCCCAAAATTCCCTTTCATTCCCCCAAAATTCCTCTTAAAATTCTTCTTTTTTTCCCCCTTTCATCCCCTAAAACTCCTCCAATCCCCCCCAAATTTTCCCAAATTTTCCCAAAATTCCCAAATTTCCCCAAAATCCCATTTTCCCTTTTCCAGAACCTTTCAAATCCCCCAAAAATTCCATTTTTTTTCCCTTTTACCCCCTAAAATCCCCTTTAAACACCCCAAAACGCCCCAAAATTTTCCAAAATTTTCCCAAAAATTCCCAAAAATTCCCAAAATTCCCAAAAATTCCCAAATTTCCCCAAAATTTCGTTTTTCCCCTTTTCCAGCACCTTTCAAACCCCCCAAAATTCCATTTTTTCTCCTTTTTACCCCCTAAAAATCCCCTTTAAACACCCCAAAACGCCCCAAAATTTTCCCAAAATTTTCCCAAATTTTCCCAAAAATTCCCAAAATTCCCAAAATTCCCAAATTTCCCCCAAAATCCCATTTTCCCCTTTTCCAGCACTTTCAAACCCCCAAAAATTCCTTTTTTCCCTTTACCCCCTAAAATCCCCTTTAAACACCCCAAAACCCCCAAAATTTTCCAAAATTTCCCAAAAATTCCCAAATTTTCCCCCAAAATTCCCAAAATTCCCAAATTTCCCTCCCAGGCTATGGATCCCCAGTGAGGGTGGACGAGAGCTCCCAAAAATTCCGTTTTTTTTCCTTTTTACCCCCTAAAAATCCCCTTTAAACACCCCAAAACCCCCCAAATTTTCCCAAAATTTCCCCAAAATTTCCCAAATTTTCCCAAAATTCCCAAAGATTCCCAAATTTCCCCCAAAATCCCATTTTCCCCTTTTCCAGCACTTTTCAAACCCCCCAAAAATTCCTTTTTTTCCCCTTTTTACCCCCTAAAAATCCCCTTTAAACACCCCAAAACCCCCCAAAATTCTCCCAAAATTTCCCCAAAAATTCCCAAAAATTCCCAAAATTCCCAAAATTCCCAAATTTCCCTCCCCAGGCTATGGAACCCCAGTGAGGGTGGACGAGCTCCCAAAATTCTTTTTTTTTCCTTTTTACCCCTAAAATCCCTTTTAAACACCCCAAAACGCCTCAAATTTTCCCAAAATTTTCCCAAATTTTCCAAAAATTCCCAAAATTCCCAAAATTCCAAATTTCCCCCAAAATCCCATTTCCCCTTTTCCAGCACTTTCAAAACCCCCAAAAATTCCTTTTTCCCTTTACCCCTAAAATCCCCTTTAAACACCCCAAAACCCCCCAAAATTTCCCCAAAATTTTCCCAAATTTTCCCAAAAATTCCCAAAATTCCCAAAATTCCCAAATTTCCCTCCCCAGGCTATGGAACCCCAGTGAGGGTGGACGAGTGCTCCTTCCACAGCTCCCTCAGCCTGGACGAGTTCAGCAGCTCCCGAGTGCTCAGGGTCACCCCAAACCCCGGAGAGGTCACCCCAAAAATCCCAAATTTGGGAACATTTGGGAAAATTTGGGAATTGGGGGAATGGAGGGAAAAAAATGGGATTTTTTGGGGGAAAAAAAGGAGATTTTGGGGGGTTTTTTGGGGGGAAAAATGGGATTTTTTGGGGGTTTTTTGGGGTTAAAAATGGGATTTTTGGGTTTAAAAATTGGGATTTTTTGGGTTTAAAAATTGGGTTTTTTGGGGTTTTTTGGGGGTTAAAAATGGGATTTTTGGGTTTAAAAATTGGGTTTTGGGGGTTAAAAGTAGGATTTATGGGGTTAAAAATGGGATTTTTTGGGGAAAAAATGGGATTTTTGGGGGAAAAAAAGGAGATTTTGGGGGGATTTTTGGGGTTAAAAATGGGATTTTTGGGGGGTTTTTGGGGGTTAAAAATGGGATTTTTTGGGGGTTAAAAATTGGGTTTTTTGGGGGTTAAAAATGGGATTTTTCTGGTTAAAAATGGGATTTTTGGGTTTAAAAATTGGGTTTTTCGGGGTTAAAAATGGGATTTTTGGGGGCAAAAATTGGATTTTTTGGGGGTTAAAATGGGATTTTTTCAGGTTAAAAATGGAAATTTTTGGGGTCAAAAAATTGGATTTTTTTTGAGGGTTAAAAATGGGATTTTTTGGGGGTTAAAAATGGGATTTTTGGGAGGCAAAAATGAGATTTTTGGGGTCAAAAATTGGATTTTTTGGGGGGGTTAAAAATTGGATTTTTTGGGGTTAAAAACAGGATTTTTTTGGGGGAAATTGGGATTTTGGGGAATTCACAGGGTGCTCAGGGTCACCCCAAACCCCGGAGAGGTCACCCCAAAAATCCCAAATTTGGGAACATTTGGGAAAATTTGGGAATTGGGGAATGGAGGAAAAAAATGGGATTTTTTGGGGAAAAAAAGGGAATTTGGGGGAAAAAAAAGGAGATTTTGGGGGGTTTTTTGGGGTTAAAAATGAGATTTTTTGTGGGGAAAATGGGATTTTTGGGGGGTTAAAAACGGGGTTTTTTGGGGTTAAAAATGGGATTTTTGGGGTTTTTTAGGGAAAAAAAAGGGATTTTTTGGGATTAAAAATGGGATTTTTGGGCGGCAAAAAAGAGATTTTTGGGGTTAAAAATGGGATTTTTTGGGGCTAAAATTGGGATTTTTTGGGGTTAAAAATGGGATTTTTTGGGGGGGTTAAAAATGGGATTTTTTGGGATTTTTTGGGGTTAAAAATGGGATTTTTTGGGGGGAAATTGGGATTTTGGGGGAATTCACAGGGTGCTCAGGGTCACCCCAAACCCCGGAGAGGTCACCCCAAAAATCCCAAATTTGGGAACATTTGGGAAAATTTGGGAATTGGGGGAATGGAGGGGAAAAAATGGGATTTTTTGGGGAAAAAATGGGATTTTTGGGGAAAAAAAAGGAGATTTTGGGGGGTTTTTTGGGGGGGAAAATGGGATTTTTTTTGGGGGAAAAATGGGATTTTTTGGGGGTTTTTTGGGGTTAAAAATGGGATTTTTTTGGGGAAAAAAGGGATTTTTTCAGAGAATTTGACCGTGATGCAGTACCAGGTGATGGATGAGATCCCAAATTTGGGAATTTTTGGGAATTCTGGGATTATTTTGGGTTTTTTTGGGATTTCAGATGACCTGATGCAGTACCAGGTGATGGATGAGATCCCAAATTTGGGATTTTGGGAATTCTGGGATTATTTTGGATTTTTTTGGGATTAAGAAAGGGATTTTTTGGGGGGCTAAAAATGGGATTTTTTGGGGGGGAAAATGAGATTTTTTAGGACTAAAAATGGGATTTTTTGGGGTTAAAAATGGGATTTTTTTGGGGAAAAAAGGGATTTTTTCAGAGAATTTGACCGTGATGCAGCAGCAGGTGATGGATGAGATCCCAAATTTGGGATTTTTGGGAATTCTGGAATTATTTTGGATTTTTGGGGTTTTTTTGGGATTAAAAATGGGATTTTTTGGGGGTGAAAAATGGGATTTTTTAGGACTAAAAATGGGATTTTTTTGGGGTTAAAAATGGGATTTTTTTGGGTAAAAAAGGGATTTTTTAATGAAATTTGACCCTGATGCAGAACCAGGTGCCCAAATTTGGGAATTTTGGGAATTCTGGGATTATTTTGGATTTTTTTGGGATTTCAGATGACCCTGATGCAGTACCAGGTGATGGATGAGATCCCAAATTTGGGATTTTTGGGAATTCTGGGATTATTTTGGATTTTTTGGGATTAAAAAAGGGATTTTTTTGGGGGGCTAAAAATGGGATTTTTTGGGGGGGAAAATGAGATTTTTTAGGACTAAAAATGGGATTTTTTGGGGTTAAAAATGGGATTTTTTTGGGGAAAAAAGGGAATTTTTTATGAAATTTGACCCTGATGCAGAACCTGGTGCCCAAATTTGGGATTTTTGGGAATTCTGGGATTATTTTGGGTTTTTTTGGGATTCCAGATGACCCTGATGCAGTACCTGGTGATGGATGAGATCCCAAATTTGGGATTTTGGGAATTCTGGGATTATTTTGGATTTTTTGGGATTAAAAAAGGGATTTTTTGGGGGGCTAAAAATGGGATTTTTTGAGGGGGAAAATGAGATTTTTTTAGGACTAAAAATGGGATTTTTTGGGGTTAAAAATGGGATTTTTTTGGGGAAAAAAGGGATTTTTTCAGAGAATTTGACCATGATGCAGCAGCAGGTGATGGATGAGATCCCAAATTTGGGGTTTTTGGGAATTCTGGGATTATTTTGGGTTTTTTTGGGATTTCAGATGACCCTGATGCAGTACCAGGTGATGGATGAGATCCCAAATTTGGGATTTTGGGAATTCTGGAATTATTTTGGATTTTTGGGGGTTTTTTGGGGTTAAAAATGGGATTTTTTGGGGGTGAAAAATGGGATTTTTTAGGACTAAAAATGGGATTTTTTTGGGGTTAAAAATGGGATTTTTTGGGGGAAAAAAGGGGTTTTTTTATGAAATTTGACCCTGATGCAGAACCAGGTGCCCAAATTTGGGATTTTTGGGAATTCTGGGATTATTTGGGGTTTTTTTGGGATTTCAGATGACCCTGATGCAGTACCAGGTGATGGATGAGATCCCAGCCCCGCTCCCCTTTCGACTCTTCCCCACCGTGGAAATGGAGCCTGGGGGCAGGTGGGACCCCAAAATTTGGGGGGGGTGGGGAAACTGGGATGGACTGGGAATTGTTGGGAATTGAACTGGGAGCCACTGGGAATTTTTGGGGATTTTTTGGGAGATTTTTAAACTTTTTTTTCTGATTTTTTGAGATTTTTTTATGATTTTTTTTTTATGATTTTTTTGAATTTTTTCCTGATTTTTGGGGGATTTTCTGGATTTTTTTTTTTTTTGAGGATTTTAGGGGGATTTTTGGGGTTTTTTGGCAGATTTTTGAGGATTTTTATGGTTTTTTTTTTTGAGAATGTTTTTGGATTTTTTAATGTTTTTGGGGGGTTTTTTTGGAATTTTTCTTGATTTTCTGGAATTTTTTTTCTATTTTTTGAGAATTATTGTGATGATTTTTGGGGAATTTTGGGGATTTTTGGGCAGATTTTTGTGAATATTTTCTGATTTTTTTGAGAATGTTTTTGGATTTTTTAATGTTGTTTGGGGGAATTTATTTTGGAATTTTTTCCTGATTTTTCTGGATTTTCTATATTTTTTTTCCTATTTTTAGAGTATTTTCGTGGACATTTTTGGGGATTTTTTTGGGTTTTTTTGGCAGATTTTTGACCATTTTTTCTGGTTATTTTGAGAATTTTTTGGTTTTTTTTTTTTTTTTATTTTTTCCTGATTTTTTTGGATTTTCTGGGGGTTTTTTTTCTATTTTTTGAGGATTATTGTGGTGATTTTGGGGGAATTTTTGGGATTTATTGACAGATCTTTGAGTATTTTTTCTGATTTTTAAAATAATTTCCTTGGATTTTTTTCATGTTGTTTGTGGGATTTTTTTGGAATTTTTTTCCTGATTTTTTGGGATTTTCTGGAATTTTTTCCCTATTTTTAGAGAATTTTGGTGGAGATTTTTGGGGATTTTTTGGTAGATTTTTGTGCATTTTTTCTGATTTTTTTTTTTGAGATTTTTTTGGGGTTTTTTTGTTTTGTTTTGTTTTGGTTTTTATTTTTTTCCCGATTTTTGGGGGGATTTTTTGGGGGTTTTTTTCTATTTTTTGAGGATTTTTGGGGTGATTTTTGGGGTTTTTTTGGGATTTTTCCCTGAATTTCTGGAGATTTTTTGAGGCGATTTTTGGGGATTTTTAAAGGTTGGTTTTTTCTGATTTTTTAAACATTATTTTTGGAGATTTTTTTAGGGACTTTTGAGAATTTTTTTTCTGTTTTGAGGTTTTTGGGGATATTTTTGGTGATTTGTGAAGAGACTTTTTCCTGATTTTGGGGGATTTTTTGGGGATGTTTTTCAGGTTTTGGGGGGAATTTTTTGGGATATTTTTTGTGATTTTTTAAGGGATTTTTTCCGTCTTTTTTGTTTTTTATTAAAATTTATTTTTGAGTTTTTTTTATTTTTGGGGAAATTTCTTTTTATGATTTTTAGGAATTTTTCCCTGATTTTTTTTCCTCCCAATTTTTAGGAATTTCCCCCAATTTTTACCAATTTTTCCTCATTTTTTACCCCAATATTTGACAACATCCCAAAATTTTTGGGGGTTTTTTGGGATGGAGCTTCCCCTCCCCCTCCCCCTGAGAAAATTCCCAAATTTTCTGGGAATTTTCCTCCCAAAATTTTCCCCAAAATTTTCATTTTTTCCCCCTCAGGATTCGCCTTTACCTGAAGCTCCGCTGCGACCTCCCCCCCAAAAGGTGAAATTTGGGGGGAAAATTGGGAATTTTGGGCAAAATCCCAAAATCTGCAAAAACCTGGGACTCCCAAAATTCCCAAATTTGCCCAAAATTCCCAAATTTTCCCCCAAAAAAATCCCAGCCACGCCCTCAAGGTCCGACTGACGCTGCCGGTGCCCAAAGGAGTCTCCAGGTGAATTTTGGGGAATTTTGGGGAATTTTGGGGAATTTTGGGGAATTTTTTGGATTTTGGGGAATTTTGAGGATTTTTGGGGATTTTGGGGAATTTGGGGGAATTTGGGGATTTTTGGGGAATTTTGGGGATTTTTGGGGAATTTCGGGGAATTTTGGGGATTTTGGGGAATTTTGGGATTTTGGGGATTTTGGGGAATTTTGGGGATTTTGGGAATTTTGGGATTTTGGGGATTTTGGGAATTTTGGGGATTTTGGGAATTTTGGGGAATTTTGGGGATTTTGGGAATTTTGGGAATTTTGGGGATTTTGGGGAATTTTGGGGAATTTTGGGATTTTGGGGATTTAGGGGATTTTGGGGATTTTTGGGGATTTTGGGGAATTTTGGGGAATTTTGGGGGATTTGGGGGATTTTGGGGGATTTTGGGGGAATTTTGGGGAATTTTGGGGAATTTTGGGGATTTGGGGGATTTAGGGGAATTTTGGGGATTTTTGGGGAATTTTGGGGAATTTGGGGGATTTTTGGGGAATTTTGGGATTTTGGGGAATTTTGGGGATTTGGGGGGATTTGGGGGAATTCTGGGGATTTTTGGGGATTTTGGGGATTTTGGTTGAATTTTCGGGGAATTTGAAGCCGATTTTGGGGAATTTTTTGGAATTTTGGGGATTTTTTTTTGGATTTTGGGATTTTTGGGATTTTGGGGGTGGAATTTTGGGATTGAATCCCAAATTTTGGCCCCCCCAGCCTGTGGCAGGAGCTGAGCAGCCCCGACCAAGCAGCTGAGCTGGATTTGGGCTCCAGGAGCATCCAATGGGAAATCCCCAAAATCCAGGGGGGCTCCCAACTCTCTGCCCTCTTCAAGGTGAGAATTCCCAAAAAAAATTCCCAAATTTATCCCAAATCCAATCCCAAAATTTCCAAAAAAAAAAAAAAAAAAATTAATCCCTAATTTATCCCAAATCCAATCCCAAAAATTTCCCCAGAAAATAAATTAAAAAAAAAAAAAATCCCAAATTTATCCCAAATTCTCTCCCAAAAAAATTCCAAATTTATCCCAAATCCAATCCCAAAATTTCCCCAGAAAATAAATTAAAACAAAAAAAAATCCCATATTTATCCCAAATCCTCTCCCAAAAAAATCCCAAATTTATCCCAAATGCCTCAACAATGCCTAAAAAATTCCCAAAAAATCCCAGAAAAATTTCTAAAAATTCCTAAAAAAAATTCCCAAAAATTCCTGAAAAAAATTATAAAAGTTCCCAAAATTCTCTTCTAAAAAACCTGAAAAAACTCCTCAAAAATTCCTTAGAATTCTCAAAAAAATCCAGCCAAAAAGTCCAAAAAATTCCTAAAAAATTCCCCAAAAATCCCAGAAAAATGTCTAAAAAAATCCTCAAAAAATCCCAGAAAAAGTTTTAAAAATTCTTTTAAAATTCCAGAAAAATTTCAAAAAAACTCTTAAAAAATTCCAGAAAAATTCCTAAAAATTTCCCGAAAAATTCCTTAGAAATTCCCAAAAACTTCCAGAAAAATTCCCAAAAAATCCTCAAAAAAATCCCAGAAAAATTCCTAAAAAATTCCCAAAAACTCCCAGAAAAATTCCCAAAAAATCCTCAAAAAATCCCAGAAAAAAATCCTAGAAAATTCTTTTAAAATTCCAGAAAAATTAAAAAAAAAAAAAAACACTCTAAAAAAATCCCAAAAAAATCCAAAAAAATTCCTAAAAAATTCCCAAAAAATCCCAGAAAAATTCCTAAAAAATCTAAAAAAATCCCAGAAAAATTCCTAAAAAATTACCAAAAAATTCTCAAAAAATTCCTAAAAAATTCCCAAAAAATCCCAGAGCAATTCCTGAAGGATTCCCACTGTGTTCCCAGCTGGAGGTGCCGTCTCCGAGCCGCTCGTGGCGCCTGGAGCTGGGCCCTGCCCACGGCTCCTTCCAGCTCCCAAAATCATTCCCAAAAAATCCCCCAAAAATCCCAAAAAAAAAAATTCCTAAAAAATCTAAAACAATCCCAAAAAATCCTAAAAAATTCCCAAAAATCCCAGAAAAAATCCTAAAAAATCTAAAAAAATCCCAGAAAAATTCCTGAAAAATCTAAAAAAATCCCAGAAAAATTCCTGAAAAATCTAAAAAAATCCCAGAAAAATTCCTAAAAAATTACCAAAAAATTCCCAAAAAATTCCTAAAAAATTCCCCAAAAATTCCAAAAAAATTCCTAAAAAATTCAAAAAAATCCTAAAAAATTCCTAAAAAATTCCCCAAAAATCCCAGAGCAATTCCTGAAGGATTCCCACTGTGTTCCCAGCTGGAGGTGCCGTCTCCGAGCCGCTCGTGGCGCCTGGAGCTGGGCCCTGCCCACGGCTCCTTCGAGCTCCCGTCCCACTCGTGCTCGGGGCTCCGCGTTCGGTTCCTGCGGCTCTCGGGGCCCGCGGGGGCGGCGCCGGCCCCGCCCCAGCCCCAGCCCCAGCGCTGGGTGCGGTACCTGACCCACAGCGACTCCTACGTGCTGCGCCTCTGAGCGGGACACGGGGGAGTTCCCGAGGAATTCCCGGAAATTCCGCGAAATCCTCAGAAATTCCTGAGAAATCCTGGTGCAATTCCGGTGAAATTCCGGTGAAATTCCAGTGAAATTCCATGAAATTCCTCAGAAATTTTTGCAAAATTCCATTGAAATTCTGGTGAAATTCCGGTGAAATTCCTGAGAAATTATGTGAAATTCTGGCGAAATTCCAGTGAAATTCCTGAAGAATTCTGGTGAAATTCCAGTGAAATTCCTGAGGAATTCTGGCGAAATTCCAGTGAAATTCCCGAGGAATTCCGGTGAAATTCCAGTGAAATTTCAGTGAAATTCCTGAGGAATTTTGGAGAAATTCCGGTGAAATTCCAGTGAAATTCCTGAGGAATTCTGGAGAAATTCCGGTGAAATTCCAGTGAAATGCCTGAGGAATTCTGGTGAAATTCCGCTGAAATTCCAGTGAAATTCCTGAGGAATTCTGGCGAAATTCCAGTGAAATTCCTGAGGAATTCTGGTGAAATTCCAGTGAAATTCCTGAGGAATTCTGGCGAAATTCCAGTGAAATTCCTGAGGAATTCTGGTGAAATTCCGGTGAAATTCCAGTGAAATTCCTGAGGAATTTTGGAGAAATTCCGGTGAAATTCCTGAGAAATTCCTGAGGAATTCTGGTGAAATTCCGGTGAAATTCCAGTGAAATGCCTGAGGAATTCTGGTGAAATTCCAGTGAAATTCCTGAGGAATTCTGGAGAAATTCCAGCGAAATTCCTGAGGAATTCTGGAGAAATTCCAGTGAAATTCCAGTGAAATTCCTGAGGAATTGTGGTGAAATTCCAGTGAAATTCCTGAGGAATTCTGGTGAAATTCCAGCGAAATTCCGGTGAAATTCCCCAAATAAAGGGCCCTGAAGTGCCGCAGCGTCAGAGTTTGTGTTGGGGCATTTTGGGGCTCACAGGGGTGGGAATTGTCGGGGTCTGTTCCCAAAACTTCTGCAGGGACATAAAGGGGTGGGAATTCCAAAATTCCTGGGAAACATCCCAGAATTCCTGGGAAATTCCCGGGAAATTCCAGGGAAATTCCGGCAAATTCATTCATCAACTCATGAACTCATTCATTTACTCATTAACTCACGAACTCATTAACTCACTGATTTACTCATTAACTCATTCATTAACTCATTCATTAACTCATTCATTAACTCATTAACTCATTATCCCATTCATTAACTCTTTAACTCATTAACTCATTTATTAACTGATTCATTAACTCATTAACTCATTATCCCATTGATTAACTCATTAACTCATTCATTAACTCACTCATTGACTCATGAACTCATCAACTCACTCATTTTCTCATTAACTCATTCATTAACTCATTAACTCATTATCCCATTCATTAACTCTTTAACTCATTCATTAACTCATTCATTAACTCATTAACTAATTCATGAGCTCATTAACCCATTCATTATCTCATTAACTCACTAATTGACTCGTGAACTCATTAACTCCTTCATGAACTCATTAGCCCAGTCATTAACTCATTAACACCTTCATTAGCCCATTCATTAACTTGTTATCCCATTCATTATCTCGTTAACTCACTCATTGACTCATTAACTCATTCATTGACTCATTAACGAACTCATTAATTTATTACACCTCTAATTATCCATTTGGGGAGGGGGGAGGCGTCACTCATCGCCCCTCCCCCTCCACTTCGCTCCCACCCCCTCCCCCTCCTCCCATGACGTCATCCAGCCGTGGGCGTGGCTTTCCCCAGTGACGTCACCCGGCGGGGGAGGGGGTTTGGGGGCGTGTCCTCTCTCTGATGACGTCATCACTTGTGGTAGAAGCGCTGTCCCTGCCCGTGGGGGAGGAAGGGGCCGTGCCGGGCCTGGGGGGGGGGGAGAGGCGGTGAGGATGGGGGTGGGGGAGGGGCCCGAGGGGGGTGGGGGAGGGGGCAGGACTCACGTGGGGGGCGGCTGCGGGGCGGCGCGCCGGGGGAAACTTCCGGGAGGCGGCGCGGGGGGCGGGGAAGGGCAGAGCCGCCTGTGGGGGAGGGGCGGGGGTGGGGAGGGCACGGCAGGTGCCCCCCCCCAAAAAAATCAACCTCGCCCCAAATCTGCCCCACCCCCCCTTCCAAATCCTCTCCCACAACCTTCAGCCCTCCCCCACCCCACAACCCCCCATTCCCCTCCCCCACCTCAAACCGCGCCCCTCCCCCCCACAGCCTTCTGCCCCTCCCCCCAAATTTCTGCCCCTCAAAACCCCCGAAATCCCTCCCCACCCCAATTTTTTGCCCATTCCCCTCCCCACCCCCCTCCCCCCTCTGGACCTTGGGGTTCCCCTGGATGGGCACGGGCAGTTGGGGGCTGGGCAGGAGGGCGGGGCCGGCGTGCAGGGCCTGTGGGGGAGGGGTGAGGAGGGTGGGGGGGGTCTCAGCCCCCTCCTCACCCCTCCCCCACCCCACTCTCCAAACCCACCCCCAGGTTCCCCCTCCTCCCCCACTCCAAAAATCCAGGTGCGCTGCTGCCCTCCCCACCGCCCCTCCCCCATCCCATAGCCCGCCCCCCACTCACGGGCTCGCTGAACCCTGATTGGCTGTTGGCCCCTCCCCATCCCATAGCCCCCGCCCCCACTCACGGCTCGCTGAACCCTGATTGGCTGTTGGCCCCTCCCCATCCCATAGCCCCGCCCCCCACTCACGGGCTCGCTGAACCCTGATTGGCTGTTGGCCCCGCCCCATCCCATAGCCCCTCCCCCACTCACGGGCTCGCTGAACCCTAATTGGCTGTTGGCCCCTCCCATTCCCTGGCCCCGCCCCCACTCACGGCTCGCTGAACCCTGATTGGCTGTTGGCCCCTCCCCATCCCACAGCCCGCCCCCCACTCACGGGCTCGCTGAACCCTGATTGGCTGTTGGCCCCGCCCCCATCCCACAGCCCCGCCCCCACTCACGGGCTCGCTGAACCCTGATTGGCTGTTGGCCCCTCCCCCATCCCATAGCCCGCCCCACTCACGGGCTCGCTGAACCCTGATTGGCTGTTGGCCCCTCCCCCATCCCACAGCCCCGCCCCCCACTCACGGGCTCGCTGAACCCTGATTGGCTGTTGGCCCCTCCCCATCCCACAGCCCCGCCCCACTCACGGCTCGCTGAACCCTGATTGGCTGTTGGCCCCTCCCCCATCCCCTAGCCCCGCCCCCACTCACGGGCTCGCTGAACCCTGATTGGCTGTTGGCCCCCTCCCCATCCCATGGCCCCGCCCCACTCACGGGCTCGCTGAACCCTGATTGGCTGTTGGCCCGCCCCATCCCATAGCCCCGCCCCCACTCACGGGCTCGCTGAACCCTGATTGGCTGTTGGCCCCTCCCCATCCCACAGCCCCGCCCCACTCACGGGGCGCTGAACCCTGATTGGCTGTTGGCCCCGCCCCATCCCATAGCCCCGCCCCACTCACGGGCTCGCTGAACCCTGATTGGCTGTTGGCCCCCTCCCCATCCCATAGCCCCGCCCCACTCACGGGCTCGCTGAACCCTGATTGGCTGTTGGCCCTCCCCATCCCATAGCCCCGCCCCCACTCACGGGCTCGCTGAACCCTGATTGGCTGTTGGCCCTCCCCATCCCATAGCCCCGCCCCCACTCACGGGCTCGCTGAACCCTGATTGGCTGTTGGCCCCTCCCCCATCCCATAGCCCCGCCCCCACTCACGGGCTCGCTGAACCCTGATTGGCTGTTGGCGTGCTCCAGCTGCTTCTGCAGCGGCAGCGACGAACTGGGGGGGAGGAACCCTGGGGGGAGGGGAGGGGACACCTGAGCACGGCCAGGTGAGCCCAGGTGTGTCCCAGCTGTGCCCAGGTGTGTTACAGGTGTGTTACAGGTGAGCTCAGGTGTGTCACAGGTGTGTCCCAGGTGTGTCACAAGTGTGTCCCAGCTGTGCCCAGGTGTGTTACAGGTGTGTTACAGGTGTGCCCAGGTGTGTCCCAGGTGTCCCCAGCTGTGTCCCAGCTGCCCCCAGGTGTGCCCCGGATGTGTCCCAGCTGTGCCCAGGTGTGTCCCAGGTGTGTCCCAGCTGTGCCCACCTGTGCCCAGGTGTGTCCCAGCTGTCCCCAGGTGTGTCCCAGCTGTGCCCAGGTGTATCCCAGGTGTGTCCCAGGTGTGCCCAGGTGTGTCCCAGCTGTCCCAGATGTGCCCAGGTGTGTCCCAGGTGTGTCCCAGCTGTGCCCAGCTGTCCCCAGCTGTCCCCAGCTGTCCCCAGGTGTCCCCAGGTGTGTCCCAGGTGTGTCCCAGCTGTTCCAGGTGTGCCCAGCTGTGCCCAGCTGTGTCCCAGGTGTGTCCCAGGTGTCCCCAGGTGTGTCCCAGGTGTGTCCCAGGTGTGTCCCAGCTGTCCCAGGTGTGCCCAGGTGTGTCCCAGCTGTGTCCCAGCTGTTCTCACCTGCCTGTGCGGGGGGGAAGTGCCCGTGCAGGCCGAAGGCGCCCCCTGGTGGCTGCTGGGGCAGGAACGGCAGCGCCGGGAACGCGGCGGGGGCTGGGGAGACCAGTACGGACCAGTATGGACCAGTACGGATCAGTACAGACCAGTACGGACCAGTCCATCCCAATCTCCTCCCAGTTCCCCTCCCACCGTTCCCAGTTCCCCCCAGTCCCTCCCACTCCTCCTCCCCAGTCCCCTCCCAGTTTAGCCCAGTCCCTCCCAGTTTCCTCCCAGTCCCTCCCAGTTTATTTCAGACCCTTCCCAATCCATCCCAGTATAACCCAGTATCCCCAGTTCCCCTCCCAGTCCATCCCAGTCCATCCCAATCCCATCCCAGTCACTCCCAGTCCATCCCAGTCCCTCCCAGTCCATCCCAGTCCATCCCAATCCCATCCCAGTCACTCCCAGTCCATCCCAGTCCATCCCAGTCCATCCCAGTCCATCCCAATCCTATCCCAGTCCCTCCCAGTCCCTCCCAGTCCATCCCAGTCCCATCCCAGTCCCTCCCAGTCCATCCCAATCCCATCCCAGTCCCTCCCAGTTCCCATCCCAGTCCCCCCCAGTTTATCCCAGTTCCCCCAGTCCATCTCACCCCGCAGCTGTTGGGCTCCTCCATAGGCCGGTGGGGGCTGGGCGGGGGGGAAGGGTGGGGGAGGGGCGGGGCTCTGTCCCACCCCGAAGGGGCGGGGCCGGGCCTCTCTGAGCCCCCGAAGGCCCCGGGTCCCCCGCCCGAAGGGGGCTGGGCCCCAAAATGGCGCGGCTGGAAAAGGGGGAGGGGTCAGAGACTGGGGGTCCCTGAAATTTGGGGGAGGGGTCAGAGATTGGGGGAGGGGGCTCTGAAATTTGGGGAGAGGGTCAGAGACTGGGGGAGGGGGTCAGAGACTGGGGAGGGGGTCCCTGAAATTTGGGGGAGGGGTCCTGAAATTTGGGGGAGGGGTCAGAAACTGGGGGAGGGGTCCCTGAAATTTGGGAGGGGTCAGAGGCTGGGAGGGGAGTCCTTGAAATTTGGGGGAGGGGTCAGAGACTGGGGAGGGTGTCCCTGAAATTTGGGGGAGGGGTCCCTGAAATTTGGGGGAGGGGTCAGAGACTGGGGAGGGGAGTCCTCGAAATTTGGGGGAGGGGTCAGAGACTGGGGAGGGGGTCCCCAAAATTTGGGGGTGTCAGAGACTGGGGGTGTCCCTGAAATTTGGGGGTCAGAGACTGGAGGGGTCCCCAAAATTTGGGGGAGGGGGTCCCGAAATTTGGGGGAGGGGTCAGAGACTGGGGAGGGGTCCCCGAAATTTGGGGGGGAGGGGTCCCCGAAATTTGGGAGGGGTCAGAGGCTGGGGAGGGGTCCCCGAAATTTGGGGGGAGGGGTCCCCAAAATTTAGGAGGGGGCAGAAACTGGTGGGAGGGTCCCTGAAATTTGGGGGTTGTCAGAGACTTGAGGGGGAGCAGAGATTGAGGGGGTCCCCAAAATTTGGAGGGGGAGGGGGAGAGATTTGGGGGTCCCCAAAATTTGGAGGGGAGGAGGGGCAGATATTTGGGGAGGGGTCAGGATTAGGTGGGAGGGGTCCCCAAAATTGAGGGGAGGGGGCAGAAATTGGGGGAGGGGCTCCATGAGATTTGAGGGGACAGAGATTGGGGGGAGGGGTCCCCAAAATTTGGGGGGGGAAGGTAAAAAAGAGTCATAAATTGGGGCGGGGCCCCCCAAGATTTGGCAGAAATTTGGGGAGGGGTCCCCGAGATTTGGGAGCTCAGAGATTTGGGGAGGGGGAAAATCAATCCCAGAAATTTTGGGAAGGACCCCAAACCCCCTTAAAGACCCCCAAAATCCCCACTGGGACCCCCCCAAATTCCACAGGGACCCCTCCCCCCACCCCCCCATCCTCATGGGGACCCCAAAATTCCCCAAAATCCCCCCAAAATTCCCCAAATCCCCCCAAAACCCCCCCAAAAACTCACGCTGATCACGGGGGGCCCGAACATTTGCTTGGCCCGATCGGCCCCGATGAGCCCCGAGCGCGGCCCCCCCGGGCTGCCTGTGGGGACCCCAAAAACAGCCCAAATCACCCCAAAATCAGCCAAAATCACCCCAAAATCAGCCCAAAATCAGCCCCAAAATCAGCCCAAAATCAGCCAAAATTAGCATCAAAATCATCCCAAAATCAGCCAAAATTAGCATCAAAATCAGCCAAAATTAGCATCAAAATCAGCCCAAAATCAGCCCGAAATCAGCCCAAAATCAGCCAAAATTTGCATCAGAATCAGCCAAAACCAGCCCAAATTCAGCCAAAATTTGCATCAAAATCAGCCAAAATCACCCCAAAATCAGCCTCTAAATCAGCCAAAAATCAGCCCAAAATCAGCCCAAAATCAGCCCCAAATCGGCCAAAATCAGCCTCAAAATCAGCCCAAAATCAGCATCAAAAATCAGCCCAAAATCAGCCCAAAATCAGCCCAAAATCAGACAAAATTTGCATCAGAATCAGCCCAAAATCAGCCCAAAATCAGCCTCTAAATCAGCGAAAAATCAGCCCAAAATCAGCCCAAAATCAGCCCCAAATCGGCCAAAATCAGCCTCAAAATCAGCCCAAAATCAGCATCAAAAATCAGCCCAAAATCAGCCCAAAATCAGCCCAAAATCAGACAAAATTTGCATCAGAATCAGCCCAAAATCAGCCCAAAATCAGCCTCTAAATCAGCGAAAAATCAGCCCAAAATCAGCCTCAAAATCAGCCCCAAATCGGCCAAAATCAGTCTCTAAATCAGCCCAAAATCAGCCTCAAAAATCAAGCACAATTAGCATCAAAATCAGCCAAAATCAGCCCAAAATCAGCCAAAATTAGCATCAAAATCAGCCTCTAAATCAGCCCAAAATCAGCCTCAAAATCAGCCAAAATTAGAATCATAATCAGCCTCAAAATCAGTCCCAAAATCAGCCCAAATCACCCCAAAATCAGCTCAAAATCAGCCCCAAAATTACCCCGAATCAGCCCCAAATCAGCTGCAGACCCTGCCCAGGACCCCCCAGCCCCCCCAGCCCCCCCTCACCTGTCATGCCCAGCAGGTGAGCCCCGGGCACCCCCAAACCCTGGGGGTAGGCGGCGGCCGTCAGCGTGGTCAGGTCACTGTGGGACAGGGGTCAGAGGGAGAAACAGCCCAAAAGCAGCCCAAACAAAGCCCAAAAACTGCCCAAAACCAGCCCAAAAACTGCCCAAACACAGCCCAAAACCAGCCCAAAAACTGCCCAGAAACAGCCCAAAAACCAGCCCAAAAAACAGCCCAAACACAGCTCAAAACCAGCCCAAAAACACAGCCCAAAAACAGCCCAAAAACAGCCCAAAAACAGCTCAAAAACAGCCCAAAAACAGCACAAAAACAGCCCAAAACCAGCCCAAAAACTGCCCAAAAACTGCCCAAAAACCAGCCCAAAAACTGCCCAAAACCAGCCCAAAAACCAGCCCAAAAACAGCCCAAAAACAGCCAAAAGACCACCCCAGAAACAGCCCAAAAACACCCCAAAAAGAGCCCAAAAAACACCCCCAAAACAACCCAAAACCAGCCCCAAAACCAGTCCTAAACCAGCCCCAAAACAGCCGAAAAACACCCAAAAAACAGACCAAAACCACCCCCAAAACACCTGAAAACAGCCCAAAAATGCACAGAACACCCCAGAACACCAAAACCACCCCAAAATCACCCCAAAATCACCCCAAAATCACTCCAAAATCACCCCAAAATCACCCTAAAATTCACCCCAAAATCACCCTAAAATTCACCCCAAAATCACCCCGAAATCACCCCAAAACCACCCCAAAATCACTCCAAAATCACCCCAAAACCACTCCAAAATCACCCCAAAATCACCCCAAAACCACTCCAAAATCACCCCAAAATCACCCCAAAAATCACCCAAAAGTAGAAGAAACCCCCTCAAAAAATGCCAAAAATTCCCCCCAAAAAATTCCACAAAAAATTTCCCAAAAAAATTCCCCCCAAATTTCCCAAAATTCCCCCAAAATCCCCCCAAAATTTGGGGTCCCACCTCTGCTCCTTGCGGCGCCGTTTCTCCTCCTCGTGCAGAACCTTCTTGAGCTGCAGGAAGAGCTGGTGCTTCTCCTCCTGCAGGGCCCCCAGCTTCTCCTGCAGCTTCAGCAGCTGATTTGGGGTGAAAAACGGGGATTTTGGGAAAAAATGGGATTTTGGGGTGAAAAAACGGTGAAAAAATGGCGAAAAACGGTGAAAAAATGGCGAAAAACGGTGAAAAAATGGGGATTTTTGGAGGAAAAATGGGATTTTTGGGGTTTTTTTTTGGGGTTTCTCCTCCTGCAGCGCCCCCAGCTTCTCCTGCAGCTTCAGGAGATGAATTGGGGTGAAAAACGGGGATTTTGGGAAAAAATGGGATTTTTGGGGTGGAAAAATGGTGAAAAACGGTGAAAAAACGGCGAAAAAATGGGGATTTTTGGAGGAAAAATGGGATTTTTGGGGGGTTTTTTTGGGGTTTCTCCTCCTGCAGCGCCCCCAGCTTCTCCTGCAGCTTCAGGAGATGAATTGGGGTGAAAAACGGGGATTTTGGGAAAAAATGGGATTTTTTGGGTGAAAAAATGGTGAAAAAATGGTGAAAAACGGTGAAAAAATGGTGAAAAAATGGGGATTTTTGGTGGGAAAATGGGATTTTTTTTGGATAAAAAATGGGATTTTTGGAGGGGTTTTGGGGGATTCTCCTGCTGCAGCTTCAGGAGATGAATTGGGGTGAAAAACGGGGATTTTGGGAAAAAATGGGATTTTTTGATGAAAAAATGGTGAAAAAATGGTGAGAAAACGGTGCAAAAATGGGGATTTTTGGTGGAAAAATTGGATTTTTTTGGGATAAAAAATGGGATTTTTGGAGGGGTTTTGGGAGGATTCTCCTCCTGCAGCTTCAGGAGATGAATTGGGGTGAAAAACGGGGATTTTGGGAAAAAATGGGATTTTGGGGTGAAAAAATGGCGAAAAACGGTGAAAAAATGGTGCAAAAATGGGGATTTTTGGAGGAAAAATGGGATTTTTGGGGGGTTTTTTTGGGGTTTCTTCTCCTGCAGCACCCCCAGCTTCTCCTGCAGCTTCAGCAGCTAATTTGGGGTGAAAAACGGGGATTTTGGGAAAAAATGGGATTTTTTGGGTGAAAAAATGGTGAAAAAATGGCAAAAAACGGTGAAAAAATGGCGAAAAAATGGGGATTTTTGGAGGAAAAATGGGATTTTTGGGGATTTTTTTTGGGGTTTCTCCTCCTGCAGGGCCCCCAGCTTCTCCTGCAGCTTCAGGAGATGAATTGGGGTGAAAAACGGGGATTTTGGGAAAAAATGGGATTTTTTGGGTGAAAAAATGGTGAAAAAATGGCAAAAAACGGTGAAAAAATGGTGCAAAAATGGGGATTTTTGGAGGAAAAATGGGATTTTTGGGGATTTTTTTTGGGGTTTCTCCTCCTGCAGGGCCCCCAGCTTCTCCTGCAGCTTCAGCAGCTAATTTGGGGTGAAAAACGGGGATTTTGGGAAAAAATGGGATTTTTTTTGGTGAAAAAATGGTGAAAAAATGGCGAAAAACGGTGAAAAAACGGTGAAA
Organism: Muscicapa striata striata; assembly: GCA_030060385.1. Classification (NCBI taxonomy): domain Eukaryota; kingdom Metazoa; phylum Chordata; class Aves; order Passeriformes; family Muscicapidae; genus Muscicapa; species Muscicapa striata. Next base: position 29,850 of record JAREIS010001464.1, read on the forward strand.
AAATGGCAAAAAACGGTGAAAAAATGGCGAAAAAATGGGGATTTTTGGAGGAAAAATGGGATTTTTTGGGGGTAAAAAATGGGATTTTTGGAGGGGTTTTGGGGGGATTCTCCTCCTGCAGCTTCAGGAGATGAATTGGGGTGAAAAACGGGGATTTTGGGAAAAAATGGGATTTTTGGGGTGGAAAAATGGTGAAAAACGGTGAAAAAACGGCGAAAAAATGGGGATTTTTGGAGGAAAAATGGGATTTTGGGGGGGTTTTTTTGGGGTTTCTCCTCCTGCAGGGCCCCCAGCTTCTCCTGCAGCTTCAGCAGCTAATTTGGGGTGAAAAACGGGGATTTTGGGAAAAAATGGGATTTTTGGGTGAAAAAACGGTGAAAAAATGGTGAGAAAACTGTGAAAAAACGGTGAAAAAATGGGGATTTTTGGAGGAAAAATGGGATTTTTTTTGGAAAAAAAATGGGATTTTTGGAGGGGTTTTGGGGGGATTCTCCTGCTGCAGCTTCAGGAGATGAATTGGGGTGAAAAACGGGGATTTTGGGAAAAAATGGGATTTTTGGGTGAAAAAATGGCGAAAAACGGTGAAAAAACGGTGCAAAAATGGGGATTTTTGGAGGAAAAATGGGATTTTTGGGGGTTTTTTTTGGGGTTTCTTCTCCTGCAGGGCCCCCAGCTTCTCCTGCAGCTTCAGCAGCTGATTTGGGGTGAAAAACGGGGATTTTGGGAAAAAATGGGATTTTTTGGGTGAAAAAATGGTGAAAAACGGTGAAGAAACGGCGAAAAAATGGCAAAAAACGGTGAAAAAATGGGGATTTTTGGAGTAAAAATGGGAATTTTTTTTAATAAAAAATGGGATTTTTGGAGGGGTTTTGGGGGTTCCCTTCCTGCAGCTTCAGGAGATGAATTGGGGTGAAAAATGGGGACTTTGGGAAAAAAATGGTGAATTTTTTTGGGGGGGAAAAATGAAATTTTGGTGCAAAAATGGGGGTTTTTGGAGTAAAAATGGGATTTTTGGGGGGTTTTTTTGGGTGTTTCTCCTCCTGCAGGGCCCCCAGCTTCTCCTGCAGCTTCAGCAGCTGATTTGGGGTGAAAAACGGGGATTTTGGGAAAAAATGGGATTTTTTGGGTGAAAAAACGGTAAAAAAATGGCGAAAAAATGGGGATTTTTGGTGGGAAAATGGGATTTTTTTTGGATAAAAAATGGGATTTTTGGAGGGGTTTTGAGGGGAATCTCCTCCTGCAGCTTCAGGAAATGAATTGGGGTGAAAAACGGGGATTTTGGGAAAAATGGGATTTTTGGATGAAAAAATGGTGAAAAAATGGTGAAAAAACGGTGAAAAACGGTGAAAAATGGGGATTTTTGGAGGAAAAATGGGATTTTTGGGGGTTTTTTTGGGGTTTCTCCTCCTGCAGGGCCCCCAGCTTCTCCTGCAGCTTCAGGAGATGAATTGGGGTGAAAAACGGGGATTTTGGGAAAAAATGGGATTTTTTGGGTGAAAAAATGGCGAAAAACGGTGAAAAAATGGTGAAAAAATGGGGATTTTTGGTGGGAAAATGGGATTTTTTTTTGATAAAAAATGGGATTTTTGGAGGGGTTTTGAGGGGAATCTCCTCCTGCAGCTTCAGGAAATGAATTGGGGTGAAAAATTGGGATTTTGGGAAAAAATGGGATTTTTGGGTGAAAAAATGGTGAAAAACGGTGAAAAAACGGTGAAAAAATGGGGATTTTTGGAGGAAAAACAGAATTTTTTTTGGAAAAAAAATGGGATTTTTGGAGGGGTTTGGGGGGGATTCTCCTGCTGCAGCTTCAGGAGATGAATTGGGGTGAAAAACGGGGATTTTGGGAAAAAATTGTGAATTTTTTTGGGGGGGGAAAAGTGAAATTTTGGTGCAAAAATTGGGATTTTTGGAGAAAAATGGGATTTTTTTGGGGAAAAAAGGGATTTTTGGAGGGATTTTTGGGGATTTTTTTTTTTTCTTTGGGATAAATTTTAGGGGAATTTTTTGGGTTTTGGGTGGAATATTTGAGTGAATTCTTGGAGAATATTTGGCAATTTTCTGGGGATTTGGGGTGGATTTTTGGGTGGGTTTTTTTTTTGGATTTTGGGCAAATTTTTGGGTGAATTTTTTGGGATTTGAGGTGAATTTTGGGGGTTTTTTGGGATTTTTGGCGAATTTTTTGGGTGAATTTTTGGGTGAATTGGGGCGGATTTTTGGGTGGATTTTTGGGGATTTTGGGGTGAATTGGGGTCGATTTTGGGGTGAATTTTGGGGATTTTTGGGTGGATTTTTGGGTGGATTTTTGGGGATTTTGGGATGAATTGGGGAGAATTTTTGGGTGGTTTTTTTTGGGATTCTGGGTGAATTTTTGGGTGAATTTTTGGGTGAATTGGAGTGAATTTTAGGGTGGATTTTTAGGGATTTTTAGGTGAATTGGGGTGGATTTTTGGGTGGATTTTTGGGGATTTTGGGTGAATTTTTGGTGGATTTTTGGGTGAATGGGGGTGAATTTTGGGGTGAATTTTGGGGGGATTTTGGGGTGAATTTTGGGTGAATTTCTGGGGATTTTTGGGTGAATTGGGGTGAATTTTGGGGTGAATTTTGGGGTGGATTTTTGGGTGAATTGGGGTGAATTTTGGGGTGGATTTTTGGGTGAATTGGGGTGAATTGGGGTGAATTTTGGGGTGGATTTTGGGGTGAATTTCAGGTGAATATTTGGGTGAATTGGGGTGAATTTTGGGGTTTATTTTGGGGTGAATTTGGGTGGATTTTGGGGTGAATTTTTTGGTGGATTTTTGGGTGAATGGGGGTGAATTTTGGGGTGGATTTTGGGGATTTTGGGGTGAATTTTGGGTTGGATTTTGGGGGATTTTGGGGTGAATTTTGGAGTGGATTTGGGGATTTTGGGGTGAATTTTGGGGTGAATTTCTGGGGATTTTGGGTGAATTGGGGTGAATTTTGGGGTGAATTTTGGGGATTTTGGGGTGAATTGGGATGAATTTTTGGGTGGATTTTTGGGTGAATATTTGGGTGAATTGGGGTGAATTTTGGGGTGAATTTTGGGGATTTTGGGGTGAATTGGGGTGAATTTTGGGGTGGATTTGGGGATTTTGGGGTAAATTTTGGGTGGATTTTTGGGTGAATTGGGGTGAATTTTGGGGCGGATTTTGGGGTGCATTTGGGTGATTTTGGGGTGAATTTTGGGGTGGATTTTTAGGGTGTATTTTGGGGATTTTGGGGTGAATTTTGGGGTGGATTTTTGGGTGAATTGGGGTGAATTTTGGGGTGCATTTGGGTGATTTTGGGGTGAATTTTGGGGTGGATTTTTGGGTGAACTGGGGTGAATTTTGGGGTGGATTTTGGTGAATTTTGGGGTGCATGTTTGGGGGATTTCGGGGTGAATTTTGGGGTGCATTTCGGGGATTTTGGGGTGAATTTTGGAGTGGATTTTGGGGTGGATTTTTGGGTGAATTGGGGTGAATTTTGGGGTGAATTTTGGGGTGCATTTTTGGGGGATTTCGGGGTGAATTTTGGGGTGTATTTCGGGGATTTTGGGGTGAATTTTGGGGTGGATTTTTGGGTGAATTGGGGTGAATTTTGGGGTGGATTTTTGGGTGAATTGGGGTGAATTTTGGGGTGTATTTGGGGGATTTTGGGGTGAATTTTGGGGAGGATTTTTTTGTGAATTGAGGTGAATTTTGGGGTGCATTGGGGTGAATTTTGGGCTGCATTAGGGGTGAATTTTGGGGTGCATTAGGGGTGAATTTTGGGCTGCATTAGGGGTGAATTTTGGGCTGCATTAGGGGTGAATTTTGGGGTGCATTAGGGGTGAATTTTGGGGTGCATTGGGGTGAATTTTGGGGTGCATTAGGGGTGAATTTTGGGGTGCACTGTCCCCACCTGCTCCCGGGTCTCCTCCAGGGACATCCTCTCCTCCAGCTCCTTGCGCCGGCGCCGCTCCTGCTCCTCCCGAACCTTCTGCTCCATCATCTTGTCCACCTCCTCCTCCTCTGCGGCCACAGTGGCACTCAGGGTCACTCGGGGTCATAGGGGTCACTCGGGGTCACAGGGGTCACTCAGGGGTCACTCGGGGGTCAGGGGATCACTCAGGGGTCACTCACTGGTCACTCAGGGGTCAGGGGTCACTCAGGGTCACTCGGGGTCAGGGGTCACTCAGAGGTCAGAGGTCACTCAGGGTCACTCAGGGGTCACTCGGGGGTCAGGGGATCACTCAGGGGTCACTCAGGGGTCACTCGGGGGTCAGGGGATCACTCAGGGGTCACTCACTGGTCACTCAGGGGTCAGGGGTCACTCAGGGTCACTCATTGGTCACTCAGGGGTCACTCAGGGTCACTCAGGGGTCACTCGGGGGTCAGGGGTCACTCGGGGGTCACTCAGGGGTCACTCAGGGGTCACTCGGGGGTCAGGGGATCACTCAGGGGTCACTCACTGGTCACTCAGGGGTCACTCAGGGTCACTCATTGGTCACTCAGGGGTCACTCAGGGTCACTCAGGGGTCACTCGGGGGTCACAGGGGTCACTCGGGGGTCAGGGGGTCACTCAGGGGTCACTCAGGGGTCACTCGGGGGTCATGGGTCACTCAGAGGTCAGAGGTCACTCAGGGTCACTCGGAGTCACTCAGGGGGTCAGGGATCACTCAGGGGATCACTCAGGGGTCACTCAGGGTCACTCGGGGTCACTCAGGGGTCACAGGGGTCACTCGGGGGTCAGGGGGTCACTCAGGGGTCACTCAGGGTCACTCAGGGGTCAGGGGATCACTCAGGGGTCAGGGGATCACTCAGGGGTCACTCAGGGTCACTCAGGGGTCACTCGGGGGTCACAGGGGTCACTCGGGGTCAGGGGGTCACTCAGGGTCACTCAGGGGTCACTCAGGGGTCACTCGGGGGTCAGGGGATCACTCAGGGGTCAGGAGATCACTCAGGGGTCACTCAGGGTCACTCAGGGTCACTCGGGGTGACTCAGGGGTCACTCGGGGTCACAGGGGTCACTCGGGGGTCAGGGGATCACTCAGGGGTCACTCAGGGTCACTCAGGGGTCACTTGGGGGTCACTCATTGGTCACTCAGGGTCAGGGGTCACTCAGGGGTCAGAGGTCACTCAGGGTCACTCGGGGTCACTCAGGGGTCACTCGGGGGTCAGGGGTCACTCAGGGGTCACTCATTGGTCACTCAGAGTCACTCAGGGTCACTCGGGGTAAGGGGTCACTCAGAGGTCACTCAGGGTCACTCGGGGTCACTCAGGGGTCAGGGGTCACTCGGGGTCACTCAGGGGTCAGGGGCCGCTCTGGGTCACTCAGGGGTCACTCAGTGGTCAGGGGTTACTCAGGGGTCATTCAAGGTCATTGGGGGGCACTGGAATTCACTCAGGGGGTCACTCAGGGGTCATTCAGGGTCACTCAGGGGTCATTCAGGGTCACTCAGACTCAGTCGGGGTCACTCAGGGATAAGGGGTCACCCGGGGTCACTCAGGGGTCACTCAATGGTCACTTGGGGGTCAGGGGTCACACAGATCACTCAGGGTTACTCGTGGTCACTCAGTGGTCACTCAGTGGTCAGTAGTCACTCAGGATCATTCAGCAGTCAGGGAAACATTAAGAGTCACTCAGGGGTCACTGAGTGGCCACTCAGTGGCCACTCGGGTCACTCAATGGTCACTCAGTGGTCATTTAATGGTCACTCAGTGCTCATTGGTCACTCAGGGTCACTCATTGGTCACTCAGGGTTTTGGGGGTCCTGTAGCTCCGCCCTCACCCCACCCCCTACCAAAGGAGGCGTGGCCTGTTGCCATGGGAACGGCGCTGGGGGCGGGGCCTGGCCCTACCAAAACGCCGCCAAACGCTGCCCCCGTTGCCATGGAGACCCTGAGGGGCGGCGCCTGTTGCTGTGGAAACTCCCGGGGAGGCTCCTGTTGCTATGGAAACTCCTGGGGTGGCTCCTGTTGCTATGGAAACCCAGCGGCAGCGGCGGCCGCGGCCTTGCGCCCCCCCGCCCCTCAGGCCCCGTCCCCGCGCTCACCCTGCCGCTTGCGCTCCCGCTCCACCATGACGTGGCGGTGCAGCGCCCGCGCCATGGCCGAGCTGAGCTTCGGCCGCTCCAGCAGCGCCGGCATCGTGGGAGGGCAGCGGGAACCGGCGGGGAGCGAGCGGCGCCGCGCCGCGCCGAGCCAGGCCGCGCTTCCGCTTCCGCTTCCGCTTCCGGCGGAACGAGGCTGAACCCGCCCACAGAGCGAGAACGAGGCTGAGCCCGCCCACTGAGCGGGAACGAGGGTAAGCCACGCCCATTGAATGGAAACGAGGCTGAACCTGCCCATTTAGTGGGAACGAGGCTGAACCCGCCCATTGAATGGGAACGAGGCTGAACCCGCCCATTGAATGGGGACGAGGCTGAACCCGCCCACAGAGCGGGAACGAGGCTGAACCCGCCAATTGAATGGGAACGAGGCTAAACCCGCCCATTGAATGGGAACGAGGCTGAACCCGCCCATTGAATGGGAACGAGGCTAAACCCGCCCATTGAATGGGAACGAGGCTGAACCCGCCCATTGAATGGGAACGAGGCTGAACCCGCCCATTGAATGAGAACGAGGCTAAACCCGCCCATTGAATGGGAACGAGGCTAAACCCGCCCATTGAATGGGAACGAGGCTGAACCCGCCCATTGAATGGGAACGAGGCTGAACCCGCCCACAGAGCGGGAACGAGGCTGAGCCCGACCATTGAATGGGAACGAGGCTGAACCCGCCCACAGAGCGGGAACGAGGCTGAACCCGCCCATTGAATGGGAACGAGGCTGAGCCCGACCATTGAATGGGAACGAGGCTAAACCACGCCCACTGAGCGGGAGCGAGGCTAAACCACGCCCACTAAACGAGAACGAAGCTGTACCCGCCCATTGAATGGGAATGAGGCTGAACCCGCCCATTGAATGGGAACGAGGCTAAACCCCTCCCCTTACACAGTAATGAGGTCAAACCACGCCCCTCGCATGGAATCGAGGCTGGACCACGCCCATTTTTGCGCCATGAGGGAAAGCCACGCCCCTTTAACCTTTACGAGACCAAACCACGCCTTAATTACCATATAAGGAAAATAAATACGTTCCTTTGAGTCTAAACAAGGCTAAGCCCCGCCCAGATTGCCATATAAGGAGAGGCCCACACCCCTTTGAATGAAAACGAGGCTAAGCCCCGCCCAGATTGCCATATAAGGTGAAATGACGTCATTTGGTACAGATTTCTTCAGGCTCCTCCCCCTCCCTTGGGGGTTCCAGATTTTTTCCCCCCTCCCCCACCCCAGGACCACCCCCTCCCGCGAAATTTCCTCCCCCGCCCCTCCCCCATCCCCAAATTTCCCGCCCCTCCCCCACAGAGGATGTAAAGATTTTTTTTTTTTTTTTCCCCACGGTTTTATGGGGGAGGGAAAGGGAAAAGGGGAGGGGCGATGTCCCCCTCCCCCACTCTTGCGGCAGCTTTAAATAAAAATTCAATTTTTCTTAAAAACAAAACAAAAAAAAAAAAAAAAAAACAGAAAAGAAAACCCAACAAAAAACCCGACCAGAAACCCCCCCCCAAAATAAATTGGGGTGAAACCTCCCCAAAAACGGGTCCAGGAACCCCCAAATGGGGCAAAATTGGGATCAAAGACCCCCCCCAAAAAAACCCCTAAAATTTGGGGATCCCTCCCCAAATTGAGGTGAGACCCCCAAAATTGGGATGAACCCCCCCAAAATCCTCAGGACCTCCCTCTAAAAAAAAAAATTGGGACTCTCCCAAAATCAGCTTCAAGGTGGGGGGAGGGGAGGCCCCAATTTGAGGGTGGGAGGGATTGTTGGGGGTTCCAAAAATTTGGGATATTATGGGGATATTTTGGGGATATTTTGGGATATTTTGGGGATATTTTGGGGATATTTTGGGATATTTTGGGAATATTTGGGGATATTTTGGGATGTTTTTGGATATTTTGGGACGTTTTGGGGATATTTGGGGATATTTTGGGATATTTTGGGGTGTTTTGGGATATTTTGGGATATTTTGGGGATATTTTGGGATATTTTGGGATTTTTTGGATATTTTGGGACGTTTTGGGGATATTTTGGGGATATTTTGGGATATTTTGGGGATCTTTTGGGGGATATTTTGGGATATTTTGGGGATATTTTGGGGGATATATTATCCTCCACTGGCAGGTTCCCTGTGACATCACCTTCATCTCCTGTGACGTCACCAGCTCCCCAAACCCCCACTGGCTGCTCTCTGTGACGTCACCACCCTCTCAGATGACGTCACTGGATTCCCAGTGACACTCCCTATGACATCACCACTACCCATGATGACATCACCAGCTCCCTAATCCCCCCCATTGGAAGATCCCCTATGACATCACCACCATTCCCAATGACGTCACCACATCTCAAATCCCCTATCAGCCACTCCCCTATGACATCACCGCCACCCCTATGATGTCACCACCACTCCTATGTCACCAGTCCCCCCCCAGTGACGTCACTCCGCCATTTCCGGGTTCCATTTTTGGGTTTTTTTGTTTCCTCTCTCTCTTTTTTATTTTTTATTTTTTTCATTAAAAACGCCCGCGGGGCCGCCCCTCCCCCCCTGCCCCTCCCCCCCCTTTCCCGCCCCTCCCCCCCCCTCCCTCCTTCCCCCCCTCCCCCCCGCGGCCCCCCCGGGAATAAAAATAGAAGCTCTGGGGTGGGGGAGGGGCGCGAGGGGGGGGGGTGGGGAGAGGGGCGTCTCCATGGCAACCGCGACAAGGAGCGGTGACGTCACCGCAAGGGGCGATGACGTCATCGCGACGGAGCGGTGGCGTCATCGCAGATCTGGAGTCGCCATCGTGGGACCTGGTGACGTCATCGCAGGGCCTGGTGACGTCATCGCGGGACCTGGTGACGTCATCGCGGCGACGCCGTTCACGGGCGGTCTGGTGACGTCAGAGGGGTGACGTCATCGCGGAACCCCCGGCGACGCCACGGGGCGGCCGATGACGTCACAGGGTCACCTGACCACGGGGACCGGTGACGTCAGAGGGGTGACGTCAGAGCGATGTCACAGGGCTGAGCGATGACGTCACGGGGCGCAGCCGCTGACGTCACAGCGGGAACGTCGCCGTGGCAACCGGTGACGTCACAGGAGTGACGTCATCGCAGAACCCCGGTGACGTCACCGGGCGACCGATGACATCACGAGGGTGACGCAACAACGGCGGCCGATGACGTCACAGGGTCACCTCCCCACGGCAACCGGTGACGTCACAGGGTTGAGCGATGACGTCACGGGGGTGTAGTGACGTCGCCATGGCGACCGATGACATCATAAGAGCGATCGATGACGTCACGGAGCGACATCACAGCCGCAGCCGGTGACGTCACAGACCCCTCCCCCCCCCGCCCCTCCCCCCACGTTTGGCACAAATTTCTCTGCACAGAAAGCGGCGAAAAAAACCCAAAATCGGGGGGGGAAAAACGGGGGGTGGGGGAGGGGCGGCCTCACCATCCCCTCCCCCACCCCTGGGTGGGCTGCCCCTCCCCCACTCCCCCTTTTTTTTTTTTTTTTTTTTTTGGGGGGGGAGGAGCGAGCCCGCCCCTCCCAAAAATTCCTGCTGGGGGTGGGGAGGGGCGGGTTCCCCATGGGTTGGGTGGTTTTGGGGTCCCCAGGGTGGGGAGGGTCCCCATGGCTCAGCAGATCTGGGTGGAGAGGCGGGGAAAAAACAAAAAAAAAAAAGGGGAGTGTGGGGGAGGAGGGGTCCCCAAAATCATCAACGGTCCTGGGGTGGGGAGGGGCGGCAGCAGGTGGGGGAGGGGAGGACCCCCTGAATTTTTTTTTTTGGGGGAGGGGTCTCCCCCATTTTTTTGGGAGAGGATTTCCCATTTTTTTGGAGGGGGCCCCTCCCCCAGGGTCCATTCCAGGTGTGCGGGTGGGGAGGGGTCAGAGGGGTGGGGGGAGGGGTCTCAAATTTCCCTTCCCCATTTTGATACCCGAGTGGGGGGGGCAGTTTTGGGTGGGGGGGGGTGGGGGTCGGTTTCAATAGGGTGGGGGAGGGTCCCCAAATTTTTTTTTCCCCTCCCCTTTTACCCGTGGGGGGATGGGCGGTTTGCGGGGGTCAGACGGGTGGGGATGGGCTCCTCCCCCGGCCCCCATATACCCGCGTAGTGGGGTGGGGATGGGTCAGACGGGTGGGGGATGGGTCAGCCGGGTGGGGGATGGGCTCCCCCCCCCCTATACCCGCGTGGTGGAGTGGGGGTGGGGCAGCGCTGTTGTGCCCGGGGGAAGGGCGCCTGAAAGGGTGCAGGGCCTGCAACCCCCGGAACCATAGTGATGGTGTT
>JAREIS010001465.1:0-25979 GCA_030060385.1 Muscicapa striata striata
GGGGAAATTTGGAGGGCTTGGTGGGCCCCCTTGGCCCCAAAGGGGGGCTTTTTTTCCTAAAAAAAAAGGGGGGGGATGTGCTCTGGGGCCTGGACCCAAAAAAGGGGGTTTTGGGGGGGCCCCAAAAGGGGGGGTTTTTTTTGGCCCCACATCAAAGGTCAGGGTGTGATGTCCAAAAAAAAGGGGGGGGTTTTTGGTTTGGGCACAAAGGGCGGGCTTTAGGCCTGGGGCCTACATCAAAGGGGGTTTTTGTTCGGTGGGGTCAACAAAGGGGGCCGTGTGATTTTTTTTGTGCATCACGGGCGGGCTTGATGTGCTCTGGGGCCCTTGACATCAAAGGGGCTGTGATTTCTCTGGTGCCCTTTTACATCAAAGGCAGGGCTGGGTTCTGTGCCGGGGCATCCCGGAGGGGGTTTTTTTTGGCCTGTGAATCCAGGAGGGTTTTGGGTTTGCTCGGTCCAGGACCCGGGGGCGTGATGTCTCTGGTCCTGTGACATCACAAGGAGCGGGTGTGCCTGGGGCCGCACTCAAAGGGAAAGGGGTTTTTTCGGGTTTTTGGGGGGAAACTTTATTCTTGGTTTAATAAAGGGGCGGATGTTGGGGCCCCCTACATCACAAACAGGCTGGTTTTCCTGGGAAATTTAAAATATAAAAGTTTAAATTTAAAAAAATATTTTTGGAGGCGGGGTTAGAGGCCCGGGAAAAAGGTGGGAAGTCTAGTTAAAATAATTAAAATTTTAAAGGGAAAAAAAACAAAATAATTTTTTGGTGGTGGGGGGGGGGGGGGGGGGGGGGGGGGGGGGGGGGGGGGGGGGGGGGGGGGGGGGGGGGGGGGGGGGGGGGGGGGGGGGGGGGGGGGGGGGGGGGGGGGGGGGGGGGGGGGGGGGGGGAAAAAAAAAAAAAAAAAAAAAAAAAAAAAAAAAAAAAAAAAAAAAAAAAAAAAAAAAAAAAAAAAAAAAAAAAAAAAAAAAAAAAAAAAAAAAAAAAAAAATTTTTTTGGGTTTTTGGGTTTTTTTTTTTGTTGTGTTGTATGTAATGTCCTTTAAAACCTTTAAAACTTTTCTGTTCTGGAAAAATGGGGGGAATTTTTGGTTGTTAACAGAATGAAGAAAATTTTTGTAAAGGAAAAAAAGGAGATTTTTGAATTTTTTTATTGAAAGGTAAAGGAAAATGTTTAAATGTTTGAAAACCCTTAACCGAGTTTTTTATGCAAGTTGAAAAAAAAAAATGAAATAAAACCCGGATTTTTTTTTTGAAAATAAAAACCAATTGGGGAAGGAATGTCCGGTGAGGGTTAGGTCAATTAATAAAGGGGGAGTCGGAGATAATTGTCCAAAAAAGGCTGAAAAGAGTTCCCCCCCCCCCCCCCCCCCCCCCCCCCCCCCCCCCCCCCCCCCTTTTTTTTTTTTTTTTTTTTTTTTTTTTTTTTTTTTTTTTTTTTTTTTTTTTTTTTTTTTTTTTTTTTTTTTTTTTTTTCAATGTTAGAAGAAGATAATATTTGAAAAGGGTAAAAGTAAGATTGGAATTTCCCGAAGAATATTGCTAAATTGTTTGTAGTTTAAAGAAAGGGAAACAGCAGAAATACCACAAAAGGGAAAACAGAACAAGCTGTAGTACCATGGGTATGAGGAAACAGATCACCTGGAAAATCAAAAGGGCCTCAGTTTTTAAAGAACTAAAGGAAGGGGGGTTTTCCCAGTGAGGGTAACAATATCCTTTGAAACTGGAAGCACGAATAGGAATAGCACCCATGATTAACATTTCTTAGCTCGGGAATTTTACAGGAATGTGAATCAGAATTCAATCCGATATTTCCAGTCAGAAAACCAAATGGTAGTATAGATTAGTTCAGGATTTAAGAGCAATTAATAATATCACTAAAGATATACACCCAGTAATGCATGAATCCGATACATTGTTGACAGCTGTGTCTGAAAAGTTTAAATGGTTCACCGTAATTGATTTGAAAGATGCATTTTTCATATCCTTACACTTGGGGTAGGAAATACTTTGCCTTTGAGTGGGAGAACCCAGACACGGGACTGAAGCAGCTCACCTGGACGCGTCTTACCACAAGGATTTAAAACTCACCAACTATTTTTAGAAATCAATTGGCTCGAGAGTTAGAAGAATGGAAGACGACTCAGGTAAAGAATCACCTTCTTATATGTTCTCCTACAATATGTTGATGACATCTTTATAGCTTCCACAGAAAAGGATGTTTGCTCAGACCACTATTGAATTACTCAATATGTTAGGAAGCTGGATACGAGTATGAAGGAAAGCTCAGCTGGTAAGAGCCCAAGTGATTTACCTAGCTGGAAATTTCACAAGAGGCGGAAGTTAGAGTCAATCGAATACAAGCAATTTGCACCATACCCACCACGAAATCCACAAGAGTTAAGGTCTTTGGGCATGGTAGGTGGTGCTTGTGGATCCCGGAATTTGACTAAAAGGAAACCCTGTATGAAGCAGCCAAAGCCCTGGTTCAGTGGGTCAAACACAAGAAAAGGCATTCCAGAGTTTGAAACAAGCCTTAAAGGAAGCCCCAGCATAAAGGTTCTAGATCTTCAAACCTTTTCAACTATACGTAAAATGAGAGACAGAGACTGGCAATAGGGTTCTCACCCAAAAATTGGGCTCATGGAAACTGCCGGTAGGATACTTCTCAAAGCAGCTGGAGCTCTGTAGCGCCGGATGGCTCGGTTGTCTTAGAGCTGTGCAGCAACAGTGCTCTAATTCGAAGCCAGGAAATTGACTTTGGGGAAAAGGATGGAAGTGTTTGTTCCCCCATAGTCATTGCAGTTTTGGAGCAAAGGGGGCATTGGCTCGTCAAGTTGCATGTTACAATACCAGGCACTTCTCCGAGAACAGGATGACATTGAATTAAAAATAACTAATCATCTTAATCCAGCAGAATTTCTTAGGAGCAGCAGCCAGGAAGAAGAAGGCGAATTGACACACAACTGCGTGGAAATCATTGAACAGGTGTATGCCAGCCGGAAAGACTCCAGAGATGAGCCTTTGGAATCCGAATGGGAACTGTTTACAGATGGATCCAGCTTTATGGAGAACGGAACCAGGTATCGTGGGATATACAGAAAGTGACTCTGACACAGATGCTAGTAGAAGCTCAAGCTTAGCTCGGGAACTTCAGCCCAGAAAGCGGAGATACAAGCCTGGAAGAGCCTTAGAATTGAGTCAAGGGAAAAAGAGTAAACACTTGGACTGATTCGAAATATGCTTTTGGAGTAGTGCATTACATGGAGCTCTGTGGAAAGAAAGAGGACTGTTAAATTCTCAAGGATCAGAAATTAAGCTAAAGAACAAATATTGGCACTTTTAGAAGCAGTGCATAAACCTCAGGCGGTAGCAGTGATGCATGTAAGAGGACATCGGAATGAAAGGAAAAGCGCCCAGGAAACCAGTTGGCCGACAGAGTTGCCAAACAAGTCGCCCGGAGAGGTATAGACACAATTAGCTTTATTACCAGCGATCTAATCCTGCTACTTCTTTCTTGAGCAGAGACCATGGTATACACATGAAGATGAGAAACTCGGTCAATTTCTCCAGGCTCAGAAGAATGAAAAAGGATGGTATGTCACGGCTATGGGTCAGGTTGTACTGCCAACAAAGGTAATGAAACAGTTTTAGAAATCGAACATAACAAGTGCCATTTGGAGCAGATGCATTAGTACAATTTTAAAACATGAGGTGATTTCCAACCAGATGTTAACAATGGCTAACGGATTAATGCCACGTGTCCAGTCTGTATTAAAATAACCCAGTGACACGAAGGCAAATACAACTAGGAAAGTTACAAGTAGGGCCGCAACCGAGACTATTGGCAAATAGATTTCTCAGAGCTACCAAAGCTAAGGGTACCTCGTTATTTGCTGGTGTATGTGTGTACTTCCTCAGGGTGGCTGGAAGCTTTCCCATGCAGGACTAACCAAGCAAAGGAAGTAATTAAAACTTTACTACGAGAAATTATTCCTAGATTTGGGGTCCCATTAGGCATGTCCTCTGATAGGGGCCTCACTTTGTAGCTGGAGTAGTCCAAGAGGTAGCCAGAGTGTTAGGATAGATTGGGATCTCCATACACCCTGGAGACCACAATCTAGCGGCCAAGTAGAACGGATGAATCAGACATTAAAAGGCCAGATCAAGAAAATTTGTCAGGAAGCAAAGATACAGTGGCCTCAGGCACTACCTCTAGCTCTGCTAAGGATCAGGATTAAACCTAGGAAAAGATAGAGTAAGTCCATACGAAATTTTGTATGGCAAACCATATCATGCTGCGACCTACAAAGGGACTCGCCTGGTAGGAGATCAAGTATTGTTGAGTTACATTCTGTCTCTAAATAAAGTCCTTACAGCTCAAGTAGAGCATTGCAGTGGAACAGGCCTCTGCCCTTGGAAAATCCTGTCCATGACATCCAGCCGAGATCAAGTATATGTGAAGAACTGGAATACGGAACCCTTGAAAGAAGTACAAGGTCCTCACCAGGTGATCATGACTACCTACACGGCAGTGAAAGTCCAAGGGATCGAAAACTGGATTCACTACACCCGGATCAAGAAGGTCCCGTCGAAATGGGAAGTCCAGCCCTTATCAGCAACAAAAATGGTGTTCAAGGCAATGCCTTAGTTCTTTTAACATTAGTCTGTATAATGCAAACATGCTTTGTGCGGGTGGGGGGAAGCTTTTGTCAAAATCACTGTGCCTGAACCAGATCTAGTTGTACCTGAGGAGCAGGAGTAAATTTGACTTGTTTATTTTCTGACAACCAGAGAGTTGGATTTGAGGAAGTAAAGGGTTCTGGAGACTACTTACTACGGACCAGGTATTCACCGAAGGAATCGTGACATTCTGGGATATGGAACAGCAGAAAGGTAATACCACACTGATGATACCCCATATAGAAGTTAATCAGAGTGGTCAGTTCATATGCACTGTGCAAATTGGAGAAAGTTTTAACTATGGGAATGTAATTGTAGTTGTTCTAAAAGAGAATAGGGGACACTACAAGTGACAGAAGCTGGAAAAACACAACAAGAATCGGGACAAGAAAATTTAATAGTGGGATTAGTTAGAGATTTTGGGCAAGTACAAAATAATACATCCATCACTGCATGTTTACCTTTACCTAAAGCGGCGGGAGATCCAATACCATGGGGCATCATTCCCCGTTGGGGAAATGCCTCCAGAAACCATAAATGGGACAAAAGATGTAATAAAGTGATGGAATCATACTAAGATGATAGAGGAGACCTATACAGTTCGAGGGCAATGGTCATCGCGGGACAAAAGAGTGAGTGCCTAAAATCACCAAATGCAGTTTATTCAAAAATTAGACGATTTAAGGATGTAAGATGGTGTTCTTATGACATAAGAAAACGAGACAAAACCGGTCACAGAGTATTTTTATGAGATAGTTTGCCAAGAAGGGACAGAAGAATGGGAAACATTGAAAACGATTTGGGGTCCCAGTTTGTTAGAATCTTACAGTTACATAGGACCAGTACATTGGTGTGTCGAATGGTCAGGCCAAAGAGAGCAAAACCACCCAGGAATGTTAGGGACAGAAATAGTAAGCGGGATCGACTGACCCCCACACCTAGCTGGAATTGTAGCAAAATCATCACATGTGATACCCTGAATCCCAAATTGGTTTAGTGCCAGTCCGGATACTACTAAAATGGGGTTGTGAATGTCAACGATATAATCATACAATAACAGGTGAAATAAAAGGGGTTTGGAAAGATTGTCAGGCGACTACTGTCAGGAGTCCAGGGCATTCAGTGTGGGTAATGGGACACGGACAATGGACCACTCATATGCCCATTAACGGTCCAGTCATGCAGATCACTTTAGGGGTCCCTACGCTTTGCCCTTTCTGGAAACAGTCTAAATTAACACAAGAAGAGATGCAGTCACGAACAAAGAGGGAAACAAATGAGGTGGCAGAAGAACTAGAATTAGGAGATGAAAATGAATGGCATGAACCCTCATCAGGAGTTAAATTTGGATGGGTACTAGAATCCCTGTTTGCACCAATTTCTACATATAGAAACCGGGAGATGCTGTACAAATTATTAAGACAAACTGAGAGGTTAGCCGCAGTTACCAAGAAAGGATTTAGGGACCTGAACTTACAGTTACAAGCAACTACTAGAATGATGGTACAGAACAGGATGGCGTTAGATATGTTGTTGTTAAAAGAACATGGGGTGTGTGGATACCTACAGGGCAGAGTTGACCACTGTTGTGTACATATACCGAATGTCACTCAGGAAGTAGAAA
The DNA here is from genome assembly GCA_030060385.1 of Muscicapa striata striata. Lineage (NCBI taxonomy): Eukaryota > Metazoa > Chordata > Aves > Passeriformes > Muscicapidae > Muscicapa > Muscicapa striata. Next base: position 6,308 of record JAREIS010001465.1, read on the forward strand.
AAGACATAAGTCAATTGGAACAAATTGAAACAAAAGTGCATGAGGTTCAGGAAGAAGCTGAGCACAATTGGGTAGGAGCATTATTTAGCTCCCTGGGAATCCAGGTCTCTGGTTGGATATCATCAATAATACAATATGTAATAATGATTGTGTTGATTATTGTAGTCTGCATGATTATGTATAGATGTCTTTAGGAATGATTGCTCGAAGGAACTCACACCTGACGAGTAATGAAAGCTCTGACACGGAGTGAAGTAATCTCATCAGCTTCTCGAGGAAGTCCACCATCCTACCTAGAAACCATCACTTAATGAACTGAGTTGAGCATCATTGCAAAAGATCTGAAGAATGCTCAAAAGGGGGGAGTTGATACCGAATCTGTAAAAGTACTATGAAATGTATTAGAATTATAAGTAGTAGTAGTTATGCTAAGGCTTAGGAGGCAGCAGTTCACGAGCAGGCCCTGGGAAAGCAGGCCTGGGAATGTACTGAGAATTACAATATAATTAAAGGATTTAGTAATGCCAGGTTAAAATAAAACGAATGATGAATGTTCTGGTGGTGGGAACACAAGCAAGGGGGAATTAAGGGGGGTAGCCTACAGTTTGGAGTAGACAAGCATGTAAGATTTATGACTTTTAAGAATAATATCTACAAGATTTATGTATCTGTATTGTCTTGAAATGTGGGTGTTTCTGCATGTAGAACAACTTTGTAAGAAAGTATAAAACCTATCAAAAAAAAGGAACTGGCGAGATTTGACTTTGGACGTTAAACCGCAGGTATCCGGGCCCTGGAATAAAGCACCGCATAAACTAACTCTGTTAGTTTGTGTTTTGTTTGGGATATCGGGCAACAACAAGGGGCGGGGCTGTGATGTGCTCTGGTGCCTGTGAAACCACAAGTGACAGGGCTGTGATTTGTTCTGGTACCTGTGACATCACAAGCAGCAGGGCTGGGATTTGCTCTGGTGCTTGGGACATCACAAGGAGCAGGGCTGTGATGTGCTCTGGTGCCTGTGACATCACAAGAAGCAGGGCTGTGATGTGCTGTGGTGCCTGTGACATCACAATGATCGGGGCTGTGATGCGCTCTGGTGCCTGTGACATCACAAGGAGCAGAGTTGTGATGTGCTCTGGTGTCTGTGACATCACAAGGGTCAGCGCTGTGATGTGCTCTGGTGCCTTTGACATCACAATGGTCAGGGCTCTGATGTGCTCTGGCCCCTGAGACATCACAAGGGTCAGGGCTGTGATGTGCTCTGGTCTCTGTGACATCACAAGGAGCAGGGCTGTGATGTGCTCTGGCCCCTGTGACATTACAAGGGTCAGGGCTGTGATGTGCTCTGGTGCCTGTGACATCACAAGGAGCAGAGTTGTGATGTGCTCTGGTGTCTGTGACATCACAAAAGTCAGCGCTGTGATGTGCTCTGGGTGCCTTTGACATCACAATGGTCAGGCTCTGATGTTTCATAGCCCCAGAGACATCACAAGGTCAGGGCTGTGATGTGCTCTGGTGGCTGTCACAAAGGAGTCAAGCTCTGCTGCCTGTGACAATACAAGGGTCAGGGCTGTGATTTGTTCTGGTACCTGTGACATCACAAGCAGCAGGGCTGCGATTAGCTCTGTTGCCTGTGACATCACAAGGAGCAGGGCTGAGATGTGCTCTCGTGCCTGTGACATCACAAGGAGGAGGGCTATGATGTGCTCTGGTGCCTGTGACATCGCAATGGTCAGGGCTGTGATTTGTTCTGCCACCTTGACATCACAAACAGCAGGGCTGGGATTTGCTCTGGTGCCTGTGACCTCACAAGGAGCGGGGCTGTGATGTCCTATGGTGCCTGTGACATCACAAGGGTCAGGGCTGTGATTTGTTCTGGTGCCTGTGACATCACAAGGGTCAGGGCTGTGATGTGCTCTGGTGCCTGTGACATCACAAGGAGCAGGGCTGTGATGTGCTCTGGTGCCTGTGACATCACAAGGGGCAGGGCTGTGATGTGCTCTGGGGCCTGTGACATCACAAGGAGCAAGGCTGTGATTTGTTCTGGTCCCTGTGACATCACAAGCAGCAGGGCTGTGAGGTGCTCTGGTGCCTGTGACATCACAAGGAGCGGGACAGTGATGTGCTCTGGTGCCTGTGACATCACAAGGAGGAGGGCTATGATGTGCACTGGTGCCTGTGACTTCACAAGGAGCAGGGCTGTGATGTGCTCTGGTCCCTGTGACATCACAAGGAGCAGAGTTGTGATGTGCTCTGGTACCTGTGACATCACGAGGGTCAGGGCTGTGATGTGCTCTTGTGCCTGTGACGTCACAAGGGTCAGGGCTCTGATGTGCTCTGGTCTCTGTGACATCACAAGGAACAGGGCTGTGATGTGCTCTGGTGCCTGTGACATCACAAGGAGCAGGGCTGTGATGTGCTCTGGCCCCTGTGACATTACAAGGGTCAGGGCTGTGATGTGCTCTGGGGCCTGTGACATCAAAATAAACAGGGCTGTGATGTGCTCAGGGGCCTGTGACATCACAAGGAGCGGGGCTGTGATGTGCTCTGGTGCCTGTGACATCACAAGGAGGAGGGCTGTGATGTGCTCTGGTTCCTGTGACATCACAAGGAGCAGGGCTGTGATGTGCTCTCGTGTCTGTGACATCACAAGGAGCAGAGCTCTGATGTGCTCTGGTGCCTGTGACATCACAAGGGTCAGGGCTGAGATGTGCTCTGGTGCCTGTGACATCAGAAAGGCCAGGGCTGTGATGTGCTCTGGTGCCTGTGACATCACAAGGGGCGGGGCTGTGATGTGCTCTGGTGCCTGTGACATCACAAGGAGCAGGCCTGTGATGTGCTCTTGTGCGATGACATCACAAGGAGCAGGGCTGTGATGTGCTCTGGTGCCTGTGACAATACAAGGGTCAAGGCTGTGATTTGTTCTGGTGCCTGTGACATCACAAGGGCCAGGGCTGTGATGTGCTCCAATGCCTGTGACATCACAAGGGTGAGGGCTGTGATGTACTCTGGTCCCTGTGACATCACACGGAGCAGGACTGTGATGTGCTCTGGTACCTGTGACATTACAAGAGTCAGGGCTGTGATGTGCTCTGGGGCCTGTGACATCACAAGGAGCAGGGCTGTGATGTGCTCTGGCCCCTGTGACATTACAAGAGTCAGGGCTGTGATGTGCTCTGGTGCCTGTGACATCACAAGGAGTAGGGCTGTGATGTGCTCTGGTGCCTATGACATCACAAGGAGTGGGCTGTGATGTGCTCTGGTGCCTGTGACAATACAAGCAGCAGGGATGGGATTTGCTCTGCTGCTGTGACATCACAAGGAGAAGAGTTGTGATGTGCTCTGCTCCCTGTGACATCACTAGGAGCAGGGCTGTGATGTGCTCTGGTGCTTTTGACATCAGAAAGGCCAGGGCTGTAATGTGCTCTGGTGCCTTTGACATCACAAGGGGCAGGGCTGTGATGTGCTCTGGTGCCTGTGACATCACAAGGGACAGGGCTGTGATGTTCTCTGGTGCCTGTGACATCAGAAGGGTCAGGAATGTGACGTGCTCTAGTGCTTGTGACATCACAAGGAGCAGGGCTGGGATTTGCTCTGGTGCGATGACATCACAAGGAGCCGGGCTGTGATGTGCTCTGGTGCCTGTGACATCACAAGGGTCAGGGCTGTGATTTGTTCTGGTACCTGTGACATCACAAGCAGCAGGGCTGTGATGTGCTCTGGTGCCTGTGACATCAGTATGGTCAGGGCTGTGACGTCCTGTCGTGCCTGTGACATCACAAGGGTCAGGGTTGTGATGTCCTCAGGGGCCTGTGACATCACAAGGAGCAGGGCCGTGATGTGCTCTGGGGCCTGTGACATCAAAAAGAGCAGGGAAGTTATGTGCTCTGGCCCCTGTGACATCACAAAGTCAGCGCTGTGATGTGCTCTGGTGCCTTTGAAATCACAATGGTCCGGGCTGTGATGTGCTCTGGCGCCTTTGACATCACAATGGTCAGGGCTGTGATGTGATCTGGTGCCCGTGACATCACAAAGGTCAGGGCTGTGATGTGCTCTCGTGCCTGTGACATCACAAGGAGCAGGGCTCCGATGTGCTCTGGCCCCTGAGACATCACAAGGGTCAGGGCTGTGATGTGCTCTGGTGCCTGTGACATCACAAGGGTCAGGGCTGTGATAGGCTCTGGTGTCTGTGACATCACAAGGGTCAGGGCTGTGATGTGCTCTGGTGTCTGTGACATCACAAGGAGCAGGGCTGTGATGTGCTCTGGTGCCTGTGACATCACAAGGAGCAGGGCTGTGATGTGCTCTGGTGCCTGTGACATCACAAGGGGAAGGGATGTGATGTGCTCTGGTCCCTGTGACATCACAAGGGTCAGGGCTGTGATGTGCTCTGGTGCCTGTGACATCACAAGGAGCGGGGCTGTGATGTGCTCTGGTGCCTGTCACATCAGAAGGGTCAGGCCTGTTATCTGCTCTGATGTCTGTGACATCACAAGCAGGAGGGCTGTGATTTGCTCTGGTGCTGTGACATCACAAGTAGCGGGGCTGTGATGTGCTCTCATGTGTGTGACATCACAAGGAGTAGAGTTGTGATGTGCTCTGGTGCCTGTGACATCAGAAGGGCCAGGGCTGTGATGTGCTCTGGGGCCTGTGACATCACAAGGAGCAGGGCTGTGATGTGCTCTGGTGCCTGTGACATCACAAGGAGGAGGGCTATGATGTGCACTGGTGCCTGTGACTTCTCAAGGAGCAGGGCTGTGATGTGCTCTGGTCCCTGTGACATCACAAGGAGCAGAGTTGTGATGTGCTCTGGTACCTGTGACATCACGAGGGTCAGGGCTGTGATGTGCTCTTGTGCCTGTGACGTCACAAGGATCAGGGCTCTGATGTGCTCTGGTCTCTGTGACATCACAAGGAACAGGGCTGTGATGTGCTCTGGTGCCTGTGACATCACAAGGAGCAGGGCTGTGATGTGCTCTGGCCCCCGTGACACTACAAGGGTCAGGGCTGTGATGTGCTCTGGGGCCTGTGACATCAAAATAAACAGGGCTGTGATGTGCTCAGGGGCCTGTGACATCACAAGGAGCGGGGCTGTGATGTGCTCTGGTCCCTGTGACATCACAAGGAGGAGGGCTGTGATGTGCTCTGGTGCCTTTGACATCACAATGGTCAGGGCTGTGATGTGCTCTCGTGTCTGTGACATCACAAGGGTCAGGGCTGAGATGTGCTCTGGTGCCTGTGACATCAGAAAGGCCAGGGCTGTGATGTGCTCTGGTGCCTGTGACATCACAAGGGGCGGGGCTGTGATGTGCTCTGGTGCCCGTGACATCACAAGGAGCAGGGCTGTGATGTGCTCTTGTGCGATGACATCACAAGGAGCAGGGCTCTGATGTGCTCTGGCCCCTGTGACATCACAAGGGCCAGGGCTGTGATGTGCTCTGGTGCCTGTGACAATACAAGGGTCAAGGCTGTGATTTGTTCTGGTGCCTGTGACATCACAAGGGTCAGGACTGTGATGTGCTCCGGTGCCTGTGACATCACAAGGGTGAGGGCTGTGATGTACTCTGGTCCCTGTGACATCACACGGAGCAGGACTGTGATGTGCTCTGGTACTTGTGACATTACAAGAGTCAGGGCTGTGATGTGCTCTGGGGCCTGTGACATCACAAGGAGCAGGGCTGTGATGTGCTCTGGCCCCTGTGACATTACAAGAGTCAGGGCTGTGATGTGCTCTGGTGCCTGTGACATCACAAGGAGTAGGGCTGTGATGTGCTCTGGTGCCTATGACATCACAAGGAGTGGGCTGTGATGTACTCTGGTGCCTGTGACATCACAAGGGTCAGGGTTCTGATGTGCTCTGGTGCCTGTGACATCACAAGGAGCAGGGCTGTGATGTGCTCTGGTGCCTGTGACATCACAAGGAACGGGGATGTGATGTGCTCTGGTGCCTGTGACATCACAAGGGCGGGGCTGTGATGTGCTCTCGTGCCTGTGACATCACACAAGGGACAGGGGCTGTCCCTGTGACATTCTGGACAGGGATCCCTGTGACATCACCTGTGACATCCAGGGCAGACTATGATGTGCTTTTGTGCCTGTGACATCACAAGGAGCAGGGCTGTGATGTGCTCTGGTGTCTGTGACATCACAAGGAGCGGGGCTGTGATTTGCTCTGGTGCCTGTGACATCACAAGGAGCGGGGCTGTGATGTGCTCTGATCCCTGTGACAACACAAGGGACAGGGCTGTGATGTGCTCTGGTGCCTGTGACATCACAAGGAACGGGGATGTGATGTGCTCTGGTACCTGTGACATCACAAGGAGCAGGGTTGTGATGTGCTCTGGTGTCTGTGACATCACAAGGCGCAGGGTTGTGATGTGCTCTGGTACCTGTGACATCAGAAGGGTCAGGCTTCTGATGTGCTCTGGTGTCTGTGACATCACAAGGATCAGGGCTGTGATGTGCTCTGGTGCCTGTGACATCACAAGGAGCAGGGCTGTAATGTGCTCTGGTGCCTGTGACATCACAAGTGTCAGGGCTGTGATGTGCTCTGGTACCTGTGACATCACAATGGTCAGGGCTGTGATGTGCTCTGGTACCTGTGACATCCCAATGGTCAGGGCTGTGATGTGCTCTGGTGCCTGTGACATTACAAGTGTCAGGGCTGTGATGTGCTCTGGTGCCTGTGCCATCACTAGGGGCGGGGCTGTGATGTGCTCTGTCCCCTGTGACATCACAAGGAGCAGGGCTGGCTGTGATGTGTTCAGTGACTGTGCCGGCACAACGAACCCGCCAGAGCCCCCTGCCGCCCCCTCCGCTCACAGCGAGCCCCGAGCCCCTGCAGAGCCGAATCTGTAAAAGTACTATGAAATGTATTAGAATTATAAGTAGTAGTAGTTATGCTAAGGCTTAGGAGGCAGCAGTTCACGAGCAGGCCCTGGGAAAACAGGCCTGGGAATGTACTGAGAATTACAATATAATTAAAGGATTTACTAATGCCAGGTTAAAATAAAACGAATGATGAATGTTCTGGTGGTGGGAATGACAAGCAAGGGGGGATTAAGGGGGGTAGCCTACAGTTTGGAGTAGACAAGCATGTAGGATTTATGACTTTTAAGAATAATATCTACAAGATTTATGTATCTGTATTGTCTTGAAGTGTGGGTGTTTCTGCATGTAGAATAACTTTGTAAGAAACTATAAAACCTATCAAAAAAAAGGAACTGGTGAGATCTGACTTTGGACGTTAGTCCGCAGGTCTCCGGGCCCTGGAATAAAGCACCGCATAAACTAACTCTGTTAGTTTGTGTTTTGTTTGGGATATCGGGCAACAGTTTGTTGGCGGACCCAGATGGAACTCCGGAGGTGGCTGGGGCGGTTCACTGGGTGATCCACTCCACGCCGGCACCAGGTGATTTCTGGGGAGAACATCAACCCGTGCCCGACCCCGCGCCTGACGGACGACCAGGAGGTAAGCCCGAAGGTGCTTTATTCCTTTATTTGGGTAGCCTGCCGATTAAGACAGGACTGCGGTCCTGCACGGAGGCTAAACGGACGTCCTTAAAAAAGGTTGTGGGAAAAGCCTAGGCGCTGGCCGTCAGGCGTAACACGATTACGCAGGTTCAGCACTTGCCACCGCGGCGGCAGGAAAGGCAAGGTTTCAGTGGTATTTGTTGTGGTTTTGTTGGTATTTGTTGTTTTGTGTGTGTGTGTACGTGTGTAATGATGCCTTTTAAAACCTTTAAAGCTTTAGCGTGTTCTGGAATGGAGGTGCCGGAGGATTCACCTTTGGGTTGCTTATTACAGCATTGGAATGAAGGGAATTTTAGTCAAGAGCTAAGTAAAAAGAAGTTGATTGATTTTTGTAATAATGTGTGGCCTTTATATGAACCCGATGGTATGCAATGGCCCAGGAATGGTACACTGAATTCTGAAATAATTACACCTTTGATGCATTTTCTGCAAAGTAATGAAAAATGGGATGAAATACCGTACCTGGATCTCTTTTATTATTTGAAAGGTAAACCGGAGTGGCAAAAGGAATGTGGGATCATGGTTTTGAAAACATTAAAGTTGAATTGTGAAGGTTGAAAAAAAAAAAAAAAAGAGAAGGAATGCTCGGTTAGGTTTTCGGAACCTGAGGAGGATGTTTCTTTGTTGGTAGCCCCTAGTGCCCCTCCGATGGAGGAACGTGACTTTGGAGAAAGTGTGCCGGAGGTAGAGAGGGAGGATCGGGAAGCAAAAATAGAAACTGCAGATATACCACGAACCCCCTTATGTGCAAGAACTCGGAGAGGGCGGTGGGAGGTAGGGAAACAGAAAAAGGAAGGGGGTGCTCATTTAATGGTCCCGTTGCGTGAGGCAGTCGGACCGCAGGGGGAACGAGTCATAGTAAAAGTTCCCTTTTCCCCGAATGATTTGCTAATTTGGAAACAATCAGCGGGGGCATACAGAGAGGATCCTGAACGGACTGCGCGGGTGGTAAAGATGGTAATTAAGACTCAGAATCCGGACTGGAATGATTTACAAGTTTTGTTAGACACAATAATGGATTCTACTGAAAAGGAAATGGTGTTTAAAGCTATGACAGAGAAAGCACGGGAGATGATTAGATTGCGGCTTGTGGATGGTACAGTAAATGATTTAGTACCTAGGGAGGATCCGGAGTGGGATCCCAACTCGACGGGTGGGTCTCGGAGACTTAAAGCTTATCAGGAGTTATTAACAGAAGGAATCCGGAATGGAATACCAAAAACTCTGAATTGGTCTAAGTTGTATTCGGTCAGGCAGGAGAAGAATGAGTCCCCATCAACCTTTCTCGAGCGGCTTAAGGAGACAGCTCGTAGATACACTAATTTGGACGTTGAAGGGGAATCGGAAAAATTACAGCTAGCCTTAATTTTTATGGGGCAGTCCCAGGAAGATATTAGAAAGAAATTACAGAAATTGGAGGGAGAAGATACTCGGAATTTAGACAAACTATTGGAAGTTGCGTGGAAAGTTTACAATAATAGGGAGAAAGAAACGGCCAGGAAACAACAGGCAACCATGTTAGCAGTGTTACAGCGAGCGGCTGGGAATAATATGAGAGGAGGGAGCCGAGGGCGTGGACGGGGAAGAGGAATAGTAAGGGGGGAAATGGCAACGGGTGCGGGAGGACTTATGGGTCAATTGAATATGGGGAGAGGGAGAATGCAGCTAGGGATAGATCAATGTGCTTTGTGTAAAAATAGAGGGCATTGGAAAAAGCAGTGTCCACTCAACCAAGGAATGGGTTTCGGGGGAATTATAGCTGGTGGGAATGGAAATCAGGGAATGACGAATAATACAGGTGCCTTCTCGGGAAATCCACAAGGTGTTGCCCAAGCCTTTATGATGGGGAATTATCAAAATTCATCTTGACTAGATAGGGATCTGAAAGTAATAATGGAAGTGGATGGAAAACCGTTAGAATTTAGAGTAGATACGGGAGCATCATATTCAGCTGTTAACACTAAGCTAGGACCTTTGAGTGATTCTACTATCCAAGTAGTGGGGTTTCGGGACAAGTTGAGGAACGAAGCGTTTTTGCGGCCATTAGATATAAAATTTGGGAGGAAAGAATTTGACCATCAATTCTTATACATGCCAAATAGCCCAGAATCACTATTCGGGAGGGATCTATTGTCAATGTTAGAAGCAAAGATAATATTTGAAAAGGGTAGAGTAAGATTGGAATTTCCTGAGGAGAATATTGCTAAATTGTTTGTAGTGAAAGAGGTAGAAGCAGCAGAAATACCACAGGAAATAGAACAAGCTGTAGTACCATGGGTATGGGAAACAGGAATACCTGGAAAATCAAAAGCGGCACAACCGGTTGTAATAGAACTAAAGGAAGGGGTTTCCCAGTGAGGTAAGACAATATCCTTTGAAACTGGAAGCACGAATAGGAATAGCACCCATGATTGAACAATTTCTTAGCTCGGGAATTTTACAGGAATGTGAATCAGAATTCAATACTCCGATATTTCCAGTCAGAAAGCCAAATGGTAAGTATAGATTAGTTCAGGATTTAAGAGCAATTAATAATATCAATGGTTCACCGTAATTGATTTGAAAGATGCATTTTCTGTATCCCCTTGGCACTTGAGAGTAGGAAATACTTTGCCTTTGAGTGGGAGAACCCAGACTGTGCTCTGGGTGCCTGCAGACATCACAAGAAGCAGGGCTGTGATGTGCTCTGGTGCCTGTGACATCACAAGGGTCAGGCTGTGATTTGTTCTGGTACTCTGTGACATCACAAGCAGCAGGGCTGGGATTTGCTCTGGTGCCTGTGACGTCACAAGGAGTGGGCTGTGATATGCTCTGGTGCCTGTGACATCACAAGGAACATGGCTGTGATGTGCTCGGGTGCCTGTGACATCACAAGGGGAGGGCTATGATGTGCTCTGGTGCCTGTGACATCACAAGGGGCAGGGCTGTGATAGGCTCTGTTGCCTGTGACATCACAAGGGTCAGGGCTGTGATGTGCTCTGGTGCCTGTGACATCACAAGGATCAGGGCTGTGATGTGCTCTGTTTCCTGTGACATCACAAGGGGCAGGGCTGTGATGTGCTCTGGGCTCTGTGACACCAGAAGGGGCAGGGCTGTGATGTGCTCTGGTGCCTGTGACATCACAAGAAGCAGGGCTGTGATGTGCTCTGGTGCCTGTGACATCACAAGGAGCAGGGCTGTGATGTGCTCTGGTGCCTGTGACATCACAAGGGGCAGGGCTGTGATGTGCTCTGGTGCCTGTGACATCACAAGGAGCAGGGCTGTGATGTGCTCTGGCCCCTGTGACATCACAAGGAGCAGGGCTGTGATGTGCTCTGGTGCCTGTGACATCACAAGGGTCAGGGCTGTGATGTGCTCTGGTGCCTGTGACATCACAAAGTCAAGGCTGTGATTTGTTCTGGTGCCTGTGACATCACAAGGGTCAGGGCTGTGATGTGCTCCGGTGCCTGTGACATCACAAGCAGCAGGGCTGTGATGTGCTCTGGTCCCTGTGACATCACACGGAGCAGGACTGTGATGTGCTCTGGTGCTTGTGACATCACAAGAGTCAGGGCTGTGATGTGCTCTGGTGCCTGTGACATCACAAGGAGCAGGGCTGTGATGTGCTCTGGCCCCTGTGACATCACAAGGGTCAGGGCTGTGATGTGCTCTGGTGCCTGTGACATCACAAGGAGAAGGGCTGTGATGTGCTCTGGTGCCTATGACATCACAGCAGTGGGCTGTGATGTACTCTGGTGCCTGTGACATCACAAGGGGCAGGGCTGTGATGTGCTCTGGTGCCTGTGACATCACAAGGGGCAGGGCTGTGATGTGCTCTGGTGCCTGTGACATCAGTATGGTCAGGGCTGTGGCGTGCTCTGTGCCTGTGACATCACAAAGGTCAGGGCTGTGATGTCCTCTGGTGCCTGTGACATCACAAAAGCAGCAGGGCCGTGATGTGCTCTGGGGCCTGTGACATCAAAAAGAGCAGGGCTGTGATGTGCTCTGGTGCCCTGTGACATCACAAAGTCAGGCGCTGTGATGTGCTCTGGTGCCTGTGACATCACAAGGGTCAGGGCTGTGATGTGCTCTGGTGCCTGTGACATCACAATGGTCAGGGCTGTGATGTGCTCTGGTGCCTGTGACATCACAAATGGTCAGGGCTGTGATGTGCTCTGGTGCCTGTGACATCACAAGGAGCAGGGCTGTGATGTGCTCTGGCCCCTGTGACATCACAAGGGTCAGGGCTGTGATGTGCTCTGGTGCTCTGACATCACAAGGGGCAGGGCTGTGATGTGCTCTGGTGCCTGTGACATCACAAGGAGGAGGGCTGTGGTGTGCTCTGGTGCCTGTGACATCACGGGTCAGGGCTGTGATTTGTTCTGGTGCCTGTGGCATCACAAGCAGCAGGGCTGGGATTTGCTCCGGTGCCTGTGACATCACAAGGAGCAGGGCTGTGATGTGCTCTGGTGCCTGTGACATCACAAGGTCAGGGCTGTGATGTGCTCTGGTGCCTGTGACATCACAAGGGGGGGCTGTGATGTGCTCTGGTGCCTGTGACATCACAAGGAGCAGGGCTGTGATGTGCTCTGGTGCCTGTGACATCACAATGGTCAGGGCTGTGATGTGCTCTGGTGCCTGTGACATCACAAGGAGCAGGGCTGTGATGTGCTCTGGCCCCTGTGACATTACAAGAGTCAGGGCTGTGATGTGCTCTGGGGCCTGTGACATCAAAATAAACAGGGCTGTGATGTGCTCTGGTGCCTGTGACATCACAAGGAGGAGGGCTGTGATGTGCTCTGGTGCCTGTGACATCACAAGGAGTGGGCTGTGATGTGCTCTGGTGCCTGTGACATCACAATGGTCAGGGCTGTGATGTCCTCTGGTGCCTGTGACATCACAAGGGGCAGGGCTGTGATGTGCTCTGGTGCCTGTGACATCACAATGAGCAGGGCTGTGATTTGCTCTGGTGCCTGTGACATCACAGGCAGCAGGGCTGTGATGTGCTCTGGTGCCTGTGACATCACAAGGAGCAGGGCTGTGATGTGCTCTGGTGCCTGTGACATCACAAGGAGCAGGGCTGTGATGTGCTCTGGTGCCTGTGACATCACAAGGGTCAGGGCTGTGATGTGCTCTGGTTCCTGTGACATCACAAGGAGCAGGGCTGTGATGTGCTCTGGTGCCTGTGACATCACAAGGAGCAGGGCTGTGATGTGCTCTGGTGCCTGTGACATCACAAGTGTCAGGGCTGTGATGTGCTCTGGTGCCTGTGACATCACAAGGGGCAGGGCTGTGATTTGCTCTGGTGCCTGTGACATCACAAGGAGCAGGGCTGTGATGTGCTCTGGTGCCTGTGACATCACAAGGGTCAGGGCTGTGATGTGCTCTGGTGCCTGTGACATCACAAGCAGCAGGGCTGTGATTTGCTCTGCTGCTGTGACATCACAAGGAGCAGGGCTGTGATGTGCTCTGGTGCCTGTGACATCACTAGGAGCAGGGCTGTGATGTGCTCTGGTGCCTGTGACATCAGAAAGGCCAGGGCTGTGATGTGCTCTGGTGCCTGTGACATCACAAGGAGCAGGGCTGTGATGTGCTCTGGTCCCTGTGACATCACAAGGAGCAGGGCTGTGATGTGCTCTGGTGCCTGTGACATGCAGGGCTGTGATGTGCTCTGGTGCCTGTGACATCACAAGGCCAGGGCTGTGATGTGCTCTGGTGCCTGTGACATCACAAGGGTCAGGGCTGTGATGTGCTCTGGTGCCTGTGACATCACAAGGGTCAGGGCTGTGATTTGTTCTGGTACCTGTGACATAACAAGCAGCAGGGCTGGGAATTGCTCTGGTGCCTGTGACATCAGAAGGTTCAGGGATATGATGTGCTCTGGTGCCTGTGACATCGCAATGAACAGAGCTGTGATGTGCTCTGGTGCCTGTGACATCACAAGGAGCGGGGCTGTGATGTCCCCTGGTGCGATGACATCACAAGGAGCAGGGCTGTGATGTGCTCTGGTGCCTGTGACATCACAAGGGTCAGGGCTCTGATTTGTTCTGGTACCTGTGACATCACAGGCAGCAGGGCTGTGATGTGCTCTGGTGCCTGTGACATCACAAACAGCAGGGCTGGTATTTGCTCTGGTGCGATGACATCACAAGGAGCAGGGCTGTGATGTGCTCTGGTGCCTGTGACATCACAAGGGTCAGGGCTGTGATTTGCTCTGGTGCCTGTGACATCAGTATGGTCAGGGCTGTGACGTCCTGTCGTGCCTGTGACATCACAAGGGTCAGGGCTGTGATGTTCTCTGGTGTCTGTGACATCACAAGCAGCAGGGATGGGATTTGCTCTGCTGCTGTGACATCACAAGGAGAAGAGTTGTGATGTGCTCGGTGCCTGTGACATCACAAGGAGCGGGGCTGTGATGTGCTCTGGGGCCTGTGACATCACAAGGGTCAGGGCTCTGATGTCCTCTGGGGCCTGTGACATCACAAGGAGCAGGGCTGTGATGTGCTCTGGGGCCTGTGACATCACAATGGTCAGGGCTGTGATTTGTTCTGGTACCTGTGACATCACAAGGAGCGGGGCTGTGATGTGCTCTGGTGCCTGTGACATCACATGGAGCAGGGCTTTGATGTGCTCTGGGGCCTGTGACATCACAATGGTCAGGGCTGTGATGTGCTCTGGTGCCTGTGACATCACAAGGAGCAGGGCTGTGATGTGCTCTGGTGCCTGTGACATCACATGGAGCAGGGCTGTGATGTGCTCTGGTGCCTGTGACATCACAAGGAGAAGGGCTGTGATGTGCTCTGGTGCCTGTGACATCACAAGGGGCAGGGCTGTGATGTGCTCTGGTACCTGTGACATCAGAATTGGCTGGGCTGTGATTTGCTCCGTGCCTCTGACATCACAAGGAGTAGGGCTGTGATGGTCTCTGGTGCCTGTGACATCACAAGGAGCAGAGTTGTGATGTGCTCTGGTGCCTGTCACATCAGAAGGGTCAGGGCTGTGATGTGCTCTGGTGCCTGTGACATCACAAGGATCGGGGCTGTGATGTGCTCTGGTGCCTGTGACATCACAAGGAGTCAGGGCTGTGATGTGCTCTGGTGCCTGTGACATCACAAGGAGCAGGACTGTGATGTGCTCTGGTGCCTGTGACATCACAAGGGGTCAGGGCTGTGATGTGCTCTGGTGCCTGTGACATCAAAAGGAGCAGGGATGTGATGTGCTCTGGTGCCTGTGACATCACAATGGTCAGGGCTGTGATGTGCTCTGGTGCCTGTGACATCACAAGGAGAGGGCTGTGATGTGCTCTGGTGCCTGTGACATCACAAGGAGCAGGGCTGTGATGTGCTCTGGTGCCTGTGACATCACAAGGAGCAGGGCTGTGATGTGCTCTGGCCCCTGTGACATCACAAGGGTCAGGGCTGTGATGTGCTCTGGGGCCTGTGACATCAAAATAAACAGGGCTGTGATGTGCTCTGGTGCCTGTGACATCACAAGGAGCAGGGCTGTGATGTGCTCTGGTGCCTGTGACATCACAATGGTCAGGGCTGTGATGTGCTCTGGTGCCTGTGACATCACAAGGAGCAGGGCTGTGATGTGCTCTGGTGCCTGTGACATCACAAGGAGCAGGGCTGTGATGTGCTCTGGTGCCTGTGACATCACAAGGGTCAGGGCTGTGATGTGCTCTGGTGCCTGTGACATCACAAGGGGCAGGGCTGTGATGTGCTCTGGTGCCTGTGACATCACAAGGGTCAGGGCTGTGATGTGCTCTGGTGCCTGTGACATCACAAGGGTCAGGGCTGTGATGTGCTCTGGTGCCTGTGACATCACAAGGAGCAGGGCTGTGATGTGCTCTGGTGCCTGTGACATCACAAGGGTCAGGACTCTGATGTGCTCTGGTGCCTGTGACATCACAAGGAGCAGGGCTGTGATGTGCTCTGGTGCCTGTCACATCACAATGGTCAGGGCTGTGATGTGCTCTCGTGCCTGTGACATCAAAATAAAGTGGGCTGTGATGTGCTCTGGTGCCTGTGACATCACAAGGGGCGGGGCTGTGATGTTCTCTGGGGCCTGTGACATCACAAGGAGAAGGGCTGTGATGTGCTCTGGTGCCTGTGACATCACAATGGTCAGGGATGTGATGTGCTCTGGTGCCTGTGACATCACAAGGAGCAGGGCTGTGATGTGCTCTGGTGCCTGTGACATCACAAGGGTCAGGGCTGTGATGTGCTCTGGTGCCTGTGACATCACAAGGGACAGGGCTGTGATGTGCTCTGGTGCCTGTGACATCACAAGGGTCAGGGCTGTGATGTGCTCTGGTGCCTGTGACATCACAAACAGCAGGGCTGTGATGTGCTCTGGTGCCTGTGACATCACAAGGAGCAGGGCTGTGATGTGCTCTGGTGCCTGTGACATCACAAGGAGCAGGGCTGTGATGTGCTCTGGTGCCTGTGACATCACAAACAGCAGGGCTGGGATTTGCTCTGGTGCTGTGACATCACAAGGAGCAGGGCTGTGATGTGCTCTGGCCACTGTGACATCACAAGGGTCAGGGCTGTGATTTGTTCTGGTACCTGTGACATCACAAGCAGCAGGGCTGTGATGTGCTCTGGTGCCTGTGACATCACAATGGTCTGGGCTGTGACGTCCTCTCGTGCCTGTGACATCACAAGGGTCAGGGCTGTGATGTGCTCTGGGGCCTGTGACATCACAAGGAGCAGGGCTGTGATGTGCTCTGGGGCCTGTGACATCAAAAAGAGCAGGGATGTGATGTGCTCTGGTGCCTGTGACATCACAAAGTCAGGGCTGTGATGTGCTCTGGTGCCTGTGACATCACAAGGGTCAGGGCTGTGATGTGCTCTGGTGCCTGTGACATCACAAGGGGCAGGGCTGTGATGTGCTCTGGTGCCTGTGACATCACAAGGAGCAGAGCTGTGATGTGCTCTGGTGCCTGTGACATCACAAGGGTCAGGGCTGTGATGTGCTCTGGTGTCTGTGACATCACAAGGGTCAGGGCTGTGATGTGCTCTGGTGCCTGTGACATCACAAGGAGCAGGGCTGTGATGTGCTCTGGTACCTGTCACATCAGAAGGGTCAGGCCTGTTATCTGCTCTGATGTCTGTGACATCACAAGCAGGAGGGCTGTGATTTGCTCTGGTGCTGTGACATCACAAGTAGCGGGGCTGTGATGTGCTCTCATGTCTGTGACATCACAAGGAGTAGAGTTGTGATGTGCTCTGGTGCCTGTGACATCACAAGGCCCAGGGCTGTGATGTGCTCTGGTGCCTGTGACATCACAAGGAGCAGGGCTGTGATGTGCTCTGGTGCCTGTGACATCACTAGGAGGAGGGCTGTGGTGTGCTCTGGTGCCTGTGACAATACACGGGTCAGGGCTGTGATTTGTTCTGGTACCTGTGACATCACAAGCAGCAGGGCTGGGATTTGCTCCGGTGCCTGTGACATCACAATGATCAGGGCTGTGATGTGCTCTGGCCACTGTGACATCACAAGAGTCAGGGCTGTGATGTGCTCTGGTGCCTGTGACATCACAAGGAGCAGGGCTGTGATGTGCTCTGGCCCCTGTGACATTACAAGAGTCAGGCCTGTGATGTGCTCTGGGGCCTGTGACATCAAAATAAACAGGGCTGTGATGTGCTCTCGTACCTGTGACATCACAAGGAGGAGAGTTGTGATGTGCTCTGGTGCCTGTGACATCACAAGGAGTGGGCTGTGATGTGCTCTGGTGCCTGTGCCATCAGAATGGTCAGGGCTGTGACGTCCTGTCGTGCCTGTGACATCACAAGGGGCAGGGCTGTGATGTGCTCTGGTGCCTGTGACATCACAATGATCAGAGGTGTGATGTGCTCTGGTGCCTGTGACATCACAAGGAGCAGGGCTGTGATGTGCTCTGGTGGGATGACATCACAAGGAGCAGGGCTGTGATGTGCTCTGGTGCCTGTGACATCACAAGGGTCAGGGCTGTGATGTGCTCTGGTGCCTGTGACATCACAAGGAGCAGGGCTGTGATGTGCTCTGGTGCCTGTGACATCACAAGGGTCAGGGCTGTGATGTGCTCTGGTGCCTGTGACATCACAAGAGTCAGGGCTGTGATGTGCTCTGGTGCCTGTGACATCACAAGGAGCAGGGCTGTGATGTGCTCTGGTGCCTGTGACATCACAAACAGCAGGGCTGGGATTTGCTCTGGTGCCTGTGACATCACAAGGAGCAGGGCTGTGATGTGCTCTGGTGCCTGTGACATCACAAGGGGCAGGGCTGTGATTTGTTCTGGTGCCTGTGACATCACAAGGAGCAGGGCTGTGATGTGCTCTGGTGCCTGTGACATCACAAGGGCCAGGGCTGTGATGTGCTCTGGTGCCTGTGACATCACAAGGAGCAGGGCTGTGATGTGCTCTGGTGCCTGTGACATCACAAGGGCCAGGGCTGTGATGTGCTCTGGTGCCTGTGGCATCACTAGGAGCAGGGCTGTGATGTGCTCTGGTGCCTGTGACATCAGAAAGGCCAGGGCTGTGATGTGCTCTGGTGCCTGTGACATCACAAGGGTCAGGGCTGTGATGTGCTCTGGTGCCTGTGACATCACAAGGGTCAGGGCTGTGATTTGCTCTGGTGCCTGTGACATCACAAGCAGCAGGGCTGTGATGTGCTCTGGTGCCTTTGCTCCGTGCCTCTGATCACGGAGTAGGGCTGCGATCGGCTCGGGCCTGTGACATCACAGGAGCAGATTGTGATGTGCACTGGTGCCTGTCACATGAGGTCAGGGCTGTTTGCTCAGTGGGTCTGTGATTGCTCAGGGCCGGACTGCGACAGGTGGCTGTGATTCCAAGAGTCGGGCTGATCACTCATGTGGCTGTGACTCACAAGTAGGTTTGATGCTCTGGAGGCTGGACTCACAAGGACTGGGCTCTGATGTGCCTGGTGCCTGTGACATACAAGGACAGGGCTGTGATTTGTTCTGGTCCTGTGAATCCAGGGGATTTGCTGGTTGTGACATCAGGCGGGCTGTGTTCGTCCGACATCGACGGCTGATGTTCTCTGCCTCATCAGGCGCGTGTCTGGGGCCTTACTCAAGGAGATGATTCTCTGGCTGACATAAGCGGTGATTCGTGTGACATCACAGGGTGTGATTCGCCGTGACATCAAGGCAGGGCTGTGATGTGCTCTGGTGCCTGTGACATCAGAAAGGAAAGGGCTGTATGTGCTCTGGTGCCTGTGACATCACAAGGGCAGGGCTGTGATGTCCTCTGTGCCTGTGACATCACAAGGGCAGGGCTGTGATGTCTCTGGTGCCTGTGACATCACAAGGGTCAGGAATGTGCGTGCTCGGTGCTGTGACATCACAAGGAGCAGGGCTGTGATGTGCTCGGTGCCTGTACATCACAAGGGTCAGGATGTGATGTGCTCTGGTGCCTGTGACATCACAACGCAGGGCTGTGATGTGCTCTGGTGCCTGTGACATCACAGGGCCCAGGGCTGTGATGTCCTCTGCTGCCTGTGACATCATAATGGTCAGGGCTGTGATGTGCTCTGGTGCCTGTGACATCACAAGGGTCAGGGCTGTGATGTGCTCTGGTGCCTGTGACATCACAAGGAGCAGGGCTGTGATGTGCTCGGTGCCTGTGACATCACAGTTGTCACGGCTGTGATGTGCTCTGGTGCCTGTGACATCACACGGGGCGAGGCGTGATGTGCTCTGGTGCCTGTGACATCACAAGGGTCAGGGCTGTGATGTGCTCTGGTGCCTGTGACATCACAAGGGTAAGGGTGTGATTTGCTCTGGCCATTGTGACATCACAGTGAGCAGGCCTGTGTTTTGCTCTGGTGCCTGTGACATCACAAGGAGCAGGGCTGTGATGTGCTCTGGTGCCTGTGACATCACAAGGGTCAGGGCTGTCATGTGCTCTGGTGCCTGTGACATCATAATGGTCAGGGCTGTGATGTGCTGTGGCCACTGTGACATCACAAGTGTCAGGGCTGTGATGTGCTCTGGTGCCTGTGACATCACAAGGAGCAGGGTTGTGATGTGTCTGGTGCCTTGACATCACAAGGAAATGTGATGTCTCTGTCCTGTGACATCACAAGGGCAGGGTTGATGTGCTCTGGTTTGGGAACACAAGGGGGGCGGATGTGTTGGTCCTTTACATCACAA
>JAREIS010001466.1:0-23072 GCA_030060385.1 Muscicapa striata striata
GCACCCATTAAAACCAGTGCTGCCTTTTCTGGTCACCCTTTCACCAGCATCAAACCTCCCCTTGGGGGTGGCTCCCACTTGATCTCTGAATAATTTAATCCTATGGCCAGATTTGGGATTCCACCTGCAACATTGCCTGTTGTGACAGACTGGAGGAGATTGTTGGCTTGAAATATTTCATGTGTGGGGGACGAAGGGGCATGTGCAGCCTTGCCCTGCCCTGTAACCCCAACACTGCACTGCCCTGTAACCCCAATGCCCCCAGAGCCTCTATCCCAGCCCAGCAGTGACTGCCAGTCCCTGGCACACCAAAGGCAATGCTCCACACTCACCCCTGGAGGACCAGCCCAGCTCCTGAGTGACCAAATGACCAGAAGTGCCACCTGGAGGAAGAGCTCAGGAAGACCAAGGGCTGTTTAATACAGACTACAAGGCAAGCACACATCTGGACCCTACCTCCTCTTGGAATTTCTATCTGAACGTCGCTGGAATCCAGGAGTTAGTAGCAGTGTGTGTGTTTCTCTGTATTTTATTTGGTTTTCTCTCTGTGTCTTGTATTTCTTCTGTTTCTGTCCTCTTCTAAATTTTCAGTAACTTGGGGGAGGGATTTCTAGGCAGGGCCATTGGCTGCTGGGATCCTGCCTGCTTCCCCCTCCCTCCAGAGTGGCCAGACTGGCCCATGGTGTGGCTGGAATGCTGCCCCTGATGAGTTTTTCCAGAAACCACCGGGCAAGGGGGACAGGGAGCCATCGGACCATGGGTGCAACCTCTGAGTTCTAGCCTGGCTGTTGAGATCCTGGCCCCCTCCCAGAGCAGCCCCTGCCGTTCTGGCCTGGGCCCCTGCTATCCTGGCCCACGCCCCCAGCGCGGCCACTGAAAAAGTTTCCATTGTAAAATAGCTCTGGGCAGTGGCCCAGAGAGATCACTTGACCATCTGCAGGCCTGGGCAAAATATGAACTCTTTCACTGCCCAGGATGTGACTAGCAGACACTTTGTTCTCTCTCCTGAGTGAAAGAAGAGGACCAAGATAGGCACAGAAACAGCATGAAAACACCGAGGTCAGACAAAAGGAAGAGTCAGGTCTCAGATGACAGAAGGAGGTGAGTCGTGGACTGAAATTTCCCTATTTAAGCTGGACAGACACTCGTGTTTCCCTATAACTCATACAAAATGCATTAGGAGGTGGATTAAATGTTTTGATTGTAGACATGAGCAGAGGCATTTGTACTAAAGAAAGCAGATGTTGAAATGGCTGTGATCCCATGAGAAGTCTGAATAGAGAGGAAAGAGATGAAGATCCCTGCTGTCCCCCAGGGATGAGAAGAAGAAAGAACTCTGTTTTCAAAGATGAAGAGAGCTTTTGTTTGAACTATTATAATCCTTAAAGTGTGCCCCATAAGTTGATATGGTCCTCAAAAATAGTTATGGGAAAACTAAGTTGAGAAAGGGATTTCTGCACAGTGATCCCATTTACATTCTCCTGAATGGCTGATTCACTGTGACATAGAGGACAGGAAAAAACTGTTTTCTTGTAGAAAAATCCCCCTAGACTGAAGAGAAGTTGTCCTGACCCAAGTAAATTGGTAAAAAGCTATTTTTAGAGATAGTAAGTTGATTGATCTGTTTCTGTACATTATCAGTGTAAAAGAAAAGAGGTTGTGAGGGGAAGAGAAGTGTTCTGAAAGTTTTGAGGGTTTTTTTTCCTTGTAGTTTCTAGTAATAATGTTTTTCTTTGTATCCTTTAAAATTTGAGCCTGTTTTGCCTTTCTCCTAATCCTTTCTTACAGCAGGAATTGAGTAAATAATACTAGTGGGTGCACTGGAAATTTGACCAACACTAAATCCATGACAACCTTAGAATTGAATTCTTCTTTCTTGACCTCATCAGATCAAGAATTCAGTGGGAAAAACTTATAAATATTTTTTCAAAACACCCAAACAAAAAAAGCTCCTAGGAACAACTTAAGTTTTAAATTATTCTGTGGTTAATTAAATAGATTTCAGAAGTGTATTCAAAGTGAATATGCTACATACTATATTGAAAACAATGGAGAGGTAAGTGTTTTGTCCTATTAAGATTTCTTTTTGTATTTATAGATTAACACTAGCAATGTCCAATTGATATTGAACCCTTGAACCTTCTAATGCAGTCTGAATAGATACAAAAATCAAGTCCCTTCATGGCTCGAATCAGTAACACTTTGTCCCCCGCCCGCCATCATTTCCCTCACCCCTGGGACTCCAGTGGATCGGGACTGGTGTGGCCAGCAGTGATTCTTCCCCTGTGCTCGGCACTAGTTGGGCAGAACCTCAAGTTCAGTTCTGGGCCCCAGATTTAGAAAGGAAATGGAGGGGTTGGAGTGTGTCCAGAGAAGAGCAACAAGGCTGGTGAGGGGTCTGGAACACAAGTGCTGTGAGGAGTGGCTGAGGGAGCTGGGGATGTTTATCCTGGAGAGCAGGAGGCTCAGGGGAGACCTCATCACTCTCTACAACTCCCTGACAGGAGGGTGCAGTTGGTGGGGGTCAGGCTCTTTTCGCAGGGAACACTGACAGGAAAAGAGGACTCAGCCTTAAGCTGCACCAGGGAATATTTAGCCTGGACATAAGGAAATATTCCTCACAAAAAGGTGACTGAGCAATGGAATGGGCTGCCCAGGGAGGTGGGTGAGTCACAGTCCCTGAAGTGTTTCAGGAAAGACTGGATGTGGCACTGAGTGCCATGGTCTGGGTGACAAGATGGTGTTGGGTCACAGGTTGGACTTGATGCTCTCAAACGTCATTTCCAGCCTGGGTGATTCTGTGATGATTGTGACACTGCAGGGCCCTGGGGAAGCAAGGGGCCATTGTGACACTGCAGGGCCTTGTGGAACTGAGAGCACCAGAGTGACACTGTGTATGACATGGCACCACAGAGCCAAGGGGCCACTGTGACACTGTGGGGCTACATGGAAGCAAGGAGTCCATTGTGACATTCTGGGTCCTGTGGAACCACAGAGGCCACAGTGACACTGCAGGTCCTTGTGGAACCAAGGGGCCATTGTGCCACTGCAGGACCAAGGAGAGCCTTGTGAGAGCCTGGGGCCCAATGGAATCAAGGGGCCATTGTTCCACTGCAAGGACTCCTGGAACTAAGGGAACAATTGTGACACTGTGGTGCCCCGTGGAACCAAGGGTCCCTCGTGACACTGCAGGATCTTGTGTAACCAGGGCTCCATTGGGACACTGCAGCACCAAGGAATTCATGGTGGCACTCAGAGGCCTCGTGGAACCAAGAGGCCACTGTGACACTGCAGGGCCTTGTGGGACCATGCAGAGCATTGTGACAGAGCAGGACCTTGTATAATGATGGGGCCATTGTGACACTGCAGGTCTCCATAGAACCAAGGGGCCAGTGCTGCTCCTCAGGTATTCATGGAATGAAGGAAACATATTTGACACTGTGGTGCCCTTTGGGACCAAGAGGCTATTGTGACACTGTGGACCAAAGGAGAGCATTGCTGCTCTGCGAGACCTCATGGAACCAAGGATCCACTGTGACACTGCAGGGCCTTGGGGGAAAAAGACACCATTGTGACACTGCAGGATCCAAGGATCCAAGAGACTTTATGACACCAAGGGGTCCAATGGAACCATAGGGACATTGTGACAATGGGAGGCCTCATGGAATAATGGAGATCATTGTGATACTCTAGGGCCTCACAGAACAGTGATGACACCAAGCTAGCTGTGAGTGTGCATCTGCTCGGGGGTAGAAGGTCTCTGCAGTGTGACCTGGACAGCATGGATCCACTGAGCAAATCCAACAAGGTGAGGTTTAACAAGAGCAAATGCTGGTCCTGCACTTTGGTCACAACAACTCCTGCAGCACTCCAGGCTTGGGACAGAGTGGCTGGACAGCAGCCAGGCAGAAAAAGACATGGGGGCACTGATGGACAGGAGGCTGGACATAGGCCAGCAGAGTGCCCTGGTGGCCAAGAAGGCCATTGGCAGCTGACTTGGATCAGGAATGGTGTGGCCAGCAGGAGCACGGCAGTGATTCTTCCCCTGTGCTCAGCACTGGAGAGGCAGCACCTCGAGTGCTGTGTCCCATTCTGGGCTACACAGAACTGGGGTGCTGACGCCTGCTCTGTGCAATGCAAACAGGGACTCCTGAGCCAGTGCTGCCGTGTCTGTGCCTGCAAGGATGCGGCACCTGTGTGAGCTGGGGGAGAGGCCAGGGCTGCAGAGGGGGGATGTTGTTGGCAGGTGCATGAGGACGCTCTGGGACGCTGCCCTGGGGTGTCCAGCGCAGTGGGGATGGATCAGCCCCTGCTCTGCTGCTCCTTGCCAAGGTCTCCCCCTTGCAGGGCCCTTGCAGAGCACCAGCCATGCTGTGTGCCCCCAGCCTGCCCACGGCCAGCCTGGGGCTGCTCATGGGGGTTTTCTCTGCTCAGCATTGGCCTGGCCAAGTGTTCTGGAGAGAGCCTGGCCAAGGAGCCTTGAGCCCCCAGGCCCTGCCCTGAGGAGGCAGCGCTGCCCCAGCAGTGCCCATGGCCTGTCCCTGCTGCAGCCCCGGCACTGCCACCCCCAGGGCTGTGCCCAGCCCCGAGAGCACTCAGGCCCTGCAGCAACATGAGGGGCAGGAGGACAGCAGGGCAGTGGCATGGGAGCAGCACTAGCAACACCAAGTGCTGCTGCTGCTGCTGGGCACAGCTGCTGTGCCAGCACTGATCTGCCCCAGCTCTGCACACAGACATTGCTGCTGCAGCTCCAGAGAAGGGAATAAAAAGGGGTGTCTCTGGAGAAAACGTTTCTAGGAGATCCCTTAGTATGTTTAAAGACACCAACTGTTCAGTCACTCATTTACACAGTCTGTGGGTCAGAGGGAAAGTAGAGAGAAATCAAATGTGAAAGGTCAGAAACAATGACGTTTCTTTGTGGACAATATGAAAAAAAATAAAAGAATCCACAACCAAACCAACAAGAAGTATCAAAGATGACTTTTATTGCAAGTGATTTGCAGAAATTGGCCAGCAGCTTAATGTTCCTGAAACCATCCAGTCATCAGTCTCCACACTGCAGCCTTGAGCTCCTGGTTTCTCAGGCTGTAGATAAGGGGGTTCAGGGCTGGAGGCACCACTGAGTAAAGAACTGACAGTGCCAGATCCAGGGATGGGGAGGAGATGGAGGGGGGCTTCAAGTTGGCAAACACTGCAGTGCTGACAAAAAGGGAGACCACGGCCAGGTGAGGGAGGCAGGTGGAAAAGGCTTTGTGCCGTCCCTGCTCAGAGGGGATCCTCAGCACAGCCCTGATGATCTGCACATAGGAGAAGACAATGAAAACAAAACAACCAAGTGTTAAACAGGCAGTAACAGATAGGAGCCCAAGCTCCCTGAGAAAGGATTTGGAGCAGGAGAGCTTGAGGATCTGGGGATTTCACAGAAGAACTGGCCCAGGGCATTGCCATGGCACAAGGGCAGGGAAAATGTATTGGCATGTGCAGCAGCAATGATTGAGAAAGCCACTGGCCCAGGCAGCTGCTGCCATGTGGGCACAAGCTCTGCTGCCCAGGAGGGTCCCGTAGTGCAGGGGTTTGCAGATGGACACGTAGCGGTCGTAGCACATGATGGTCAGGAGGGAAAACTCTGCTGAGAGGAAGAAGATAAACAGAAAGAGCTGAGCAGCACATCCTGAGTAGGAGATGTTCCTGGTGTCCCAGAGGGAATTGTGCATGGCTTTGGGCACAGTGGTGCAGATGCAGCCCAGGTCAGTGAGGGCCAGGTTGAGCAGGAAGAAGAACATGGGGGTGTGCAGGTGGTGGCTGCAGGCTATGGCGCTGATGATGAGGCCGTTGGCCAGGAGGGCAGCCAGGGAGATGCCCAGGAAGAGGCAGAAGTGCAGGAGCTGCAGCTGCCGCGTGTGTGCCAATGGCAGCAGGAGGAAGTGGCTGATGGAGCTGCTGTTGGACATTTGTTGTTTCTGCAAATTCCACCCTGATGAAGAAGGAAAGAAAGTGACAAGTGAGAGGAGATTTCTCATAGAACAGTCGAGGTCCTTTCTCACTGACCCTTTTCTGCCACTGAACATCTCTTAGTTTTTTATCTCAGAGACCTTCCTTCACCTTGCTCGCTGGAGCCCTGATTGCTGCTGGCCAATGTTGTGTGAGGAGCCAGACCTTCACCTGCCGGACACCTTTATGTCAGCCCTGACCCCAGAGAGTGCAGGGGAATATAGAGGGCATAGGCCCGGTGCTGGATTTGAACTTAGATATAGAATCTAAGGCAGAGGAGCTACCTGGGTGAAGGGAAGGGGATAACAGAAGGCAGATCAAGAGATTGTGCTGCACAGAGGGTAGAAGAGAGTCCAGTGAGGCAGGACGATTGCCTGAGGCCTAGTGCAGACTGAGGGGAGCTGCTCTATCCCTGCAACCTGTTTGAGTTGCCCTGGACTTGCACCTTTCTGAGCTGCACTCTTGTGCTACCCTGGAAAGCCAGGAGACACTGCTCAGAGCAGAGGGATCCCTGGCACACAAAGTGGTTCCTGCCTTTCCCTACGTCAGGGAGAGTTGGCTCATTCCCAGCCTCACAGCCTGCCCTGCACAGAGCTCCTTGGGCACAGGGAGCTGGGACACCCTGTTGCTGTGCTCAGCCTGCACAGGAGGAGCCCAAGGGCTGGGCCTGAGCCTGCAGCTGGAACTGCCATTCCCAGAGAGCCTGTCAGCAATGCCAGGGGCACCTGGGCAAGGCAAGGAGAGAGAGAGCCAGCCCTGAGGAAAAGCCTTTTCCTGGCCAGCCCTGCACAGCCCCTCCCAGGCAGCACCAGGGCAGGACAGTGGCCCTCAGGCCCTGGTCAGCAGGGAATGGCACATGGCAGGAGAGATGCCCTTCATGTCTGGTGCTGCTCTGCCAGCCCAGGAGGGCACTGAGGGCCCCGAGCCCCGGGCTGAGGGCTGTGCTGGCTGGGAGGGGACACCAGAGCTGTGCTGCTCAGGGCAGTGTCTGCCCTGCAGGGCAGGGCTGGCAGGTGCCACATCTGCCCTGCAGCAGGGCTTCCCTCAGCACTGCCTCCCTCCCTCCCTGCCCATGGCTCTGCTGCTGCAGCTGTCCCAGCCCGAGCTGTTCCTCTGGCCCCGGGCTCCTTCCCTGCCAGAGCTGCCAGAGCCCAGCCCAACCCCTGGGGCAGCTCTGCCCTGCAGCTGCTCGGGCTGCAGGGATGAAAGAACAGCTCCCCAGGCCTGGGCACCATGGAAAGGTGATGCTGGATGGATCTGGAGGCTGGGGAGGTGGAGGCAGCTGCTGAGGGTCCCAGGAAAACTCACTGTGATGGTTTAGGAGCCTCAGTCCCTGCTCTACTCTACACAGCTGAGTTTCCATTGCCACCAAGCTGAGTCTGGAGAAAGTGGAAGCACAGAATCAGGAAAGCACAGAGTCAAGCAGGAAACCCCAGGCCTAAATGTGGTCATGAAAAGTCCCATTGGAACTGACCTGGGCATGAGCTGGAGTTCTGAGCAGTCCTGGCCCACACAGCACCCTCTCCAAAGCAGGACCTGCCCTGGCAGGAGTCACCCCCTGCACCCAGAGCTCCCCTCCACCATCCATGGGGAGCTCCCAGGCAGGTTGAGAGCTGCCCCTGGCAGGTGGAACATGCCCTGGGCTGGCCAAGAGCCCTCAGGGCTGCAGGACCTGCTCTGCAGGACAGCCCTGGGCAGCCCTGGCTGCAGCCCCAGCTTCAGCCCCTGCAGATGTCCCTGGCAGCAGGAGCCATCCTGCCCTGTCCCTCTGACGGTGCCCAGGGCAGCCCCAATCTGCAGCACATCCTCATCCTGCTCCTGTGCCTCAGAGAAACTGGGAGAGTCCTTCTGACACATCCCTCAGGCTATGGGCTGTGCTGGCTCCAGGAGATCCCTCCAGGAGCAAAGGGGACATTGCCCTGCACCCACAGATTCACCATGTCCAGGGCTGTGAAGATGTTTCCCCAAGTGAAGTCTCAGCTCAATGTCTTCCCAGTGCTGATTGCCTTCAGCCTGTCTTTGCCTGGCTCCTGTCCCCTCAGTGCCTTCAGGCAATGCCCTCAGCCCTTCTGGGCTGCAAAAGGAGCTGCTCCTCAGCAGAAATGTCTTTTTGTAGCTTTTTCTGTTTGCCATTATCTCCCTCTGTGCCAGGAGACACAACAGAATGACTTTAATTACCCTCTCAGGACTTTGTTCTTTTTTAAATTAGATTCAGTCCCTGAGAGAGTGTTTTTCAAAAAAACTTCTCAAAACTCAACATTAAATTGAAGCTTCAAAGTTTCTTGAACTTTTAATGGGTCCCAATGAGAGACAAGACTGAGAAAATGCCCCAAGGCTCCAGTTAGAGCAGAACAATGGAGACACTGGTGACACGTAGGAACAAGGAAAGTAAAGGTGTCTGTGATGCTGAGCAAACCTGGATGTGTTTCAGGAATGCAAAGGGCCAAGGCCTGAGCCCCAGACCCTTGCAAGGCACATCTGTCCCTCCCTCATTGCTCAGGGCTCTTCCCGGGGCACTGGGCTCTGGGGATGTGCAATGCCAAGGGCAGGACCATGGGGTGGCCCCTGCCAGGCTGCTGAGCAGGGACAAGGAGGCAATGAGGCCCCAGCACAGCAAGGCTCACTTGTCCCCTGCTGGCCAAGGGCCCAGGGCCAGCAGCCATGGCCCAAGTGCTGCAGGAGTTGGCTCTGTCAGGGCCTTTCAGCTGCTGCCCATCCCTGTGCCCTCTGCAGCCCAGGCTGTCCTACAGTGTCCATGCCCTGTGCCTCTGTCCCTGCAGGCTGTCGTCATCCCGGCTGCCCCACCTGGCTGGCCCTTTCCTTTGCGGACAGCTCTGTGTCCTGCCTGCCTCTGCCTGGGCACACAAAGCCTTGGGCTGCTCCAGACTCCTTCTGGTGGATGTGCTGCATCACAGCCCTGCCCTGGCAGAGAAATTCCTTTCTCCTTGGGTCCAGTCTTTCCCACGCCAGCAGCCCTTGGCATTAATTCTTTCTTACTCTGGCTGTTGTCCACTGTATCTGAAGGATCCACCATCCCTGAAACTGCCCTTCAATTCCTCCCAGGGCTCTCCTCTGCTGTCTTCAGTCTCTACTCCACTGAACACAGAGCTCCATTTCTCTTTGCATTGGTCATGTGCTTGAGGCCATGGGCACCTGGACAAGGAGGACAGTTCTTTTCCATAGGAAGGAAACCACAGAACTCCAGGGTTTTGAAGGCAGATCAGAGGCACTCACCAGAGGCAAAGGCAAGCCAGACCTGTCTGTTCTAGCAGCCTTTTTCTGAAAGCAACCCTTGGGTATTTCTTGAGTTCTGGAGTTGGAATTCTATTTCAGCCATGGGTACCTGGACCGGAATCACAATTCTTCTTCGCAGGAAGACAAGGGCAGAGCCCCAGTGTTTCAAAGACTGATAACAGGCAGCCCCAAGGAAGCCAAGGACAGCCAGACCTGTTTGTCTTGGCTGCATTTTTCTGTGAGCAATCCTTGGATAGATGGAATTTGGGAAGCCAAATCCCAGTTTTGTGCATGGGCATCTGGTCAAGAAGGAGAGCTCTTTTCCATAGGAAGAAAAGTACAGAGGGTTATGGAGCGGCAAAAGGAAAAACAGCAACAAGGCAACTCCCTTGCTTGGAGCAGGAAAGCAAGAAAGAGCAGTTTATTGAACTAAGCCTTTGCTTTTTATAATACAGTTCTTGCAAAACAAAATACAGACAATTCATTGGGCAGAGAAAGAGACACCTCTTGTCTCAGGCTTTCTCATGGATTCAGCAGGTGTTTATCTATTGTTACGATTCTTTCACTCGTGTTTACAGTACAGACAGAGGCCCTAGCCTGGGAAAGGTTTCAGCTAGGCCTGAGAGAGTTTCACAGCCTGAGAAAGGAACTCAGACCCTGTGAGAAAGGCCTAGCTGAATCTGCATAGGCCTGCAGCAGTGTCCACATGTCCCCCTTTTAGTTTAAAGGAAAAGAAAAAGATAAGTGTTTGCAATCCCTTACAGGGCCCTTTTGCAAAGGAGAACAAACATCACTCAGGAGATATGTGGACACCTGAAGTGCCTAGGGAAATCTTCAAGCCTGGTGCCTTTTCTGCAAAACTTAATTTTAATACAATAACAAAACTCATCACCATTCACCAGACTTATCAAACAGTGAAAAATCAACCACTAAGTGATTATTCTAATGCAACAATGAAAACTATATTAACAGTTCCAACATGAACAGATGAATGTCCATTCCCTGCTTGTAGAGGGATGATCTGCTCAGTGTTTTCATCTGGTTGGTGTTTGGTGAACTGGTCAGCAAGTGAAAGCTGAGCTGTGATCACACTGCCCCTGGTGCAGGTCAGGGTGGACACCTTGCAGGTCAGCAGGAAGGACCTAGGCATGTCTCATCTGAAGCCTGAAATGAGGCAAAGGTGATTCACAATAACAGGATCGTTTAGATCTTTTCTTTCTCTTTTTTCAATCTCGCTGTTCTATCATAGAGACAGCATCAGGCACAGGAAAACTCTGAGTCTCTCTCATTTGAGTATCAGAGACATCTGTCCCAGCACTCCGTCCTCCCTTGCCCACTGCAGGAATGAAACCAGCCCCCGCTGCTCCTCCCTCTAAAGTAAGGACAAAGCCATCGTTGCTGTCAGCACAGGGCAGGAGCAGCGAAGCAGCTGGAAATGCCGGTGGGAGGGGTCCGTTCATGACCAGACAGGCGGGCAGATCTCCTCTGGCTGACGAGGGCAGCCCTGGGGTCGGCACTGCTTCCGGGCGAACGAACGAGGAGGCTGAGGGGAAAAAAAGAGAGGGCAGCCCTGCCTCTGCCGAAGCAGAGAGGGGCAGCCGAGACCCTGTCTGGGCAGGCAGATCGAGCTCCGACATCGGAGAGGAGGGAGGAGCCAGCACCACCTCCTTCTCTGGGGCGGCTGGCGCCAACAACTCCCTCTCTGCAGGCAGGTCGGGGTCAGCTGGCATCTCGGATGGAACGGCCAGCAAGACCCCCACCTTTTCAGGGGGTAGCACTGCCCCGTCAGGCAGATTGAGCGATGGCCACGGCACGGTGGAGGTGCAGGCTGATGGCGCCTCCTTCTCGGGAGGAGCAGCCTCTCCAGAGAGGGGGGCCGCCCCCTCAGGCAGTGCAGACTGCATGGGGGGGCTGCTCCCCGGCGGCGCCTCATGCAGGGCCGCCGTTTGCTCTGACATGGCCGCGAGCAGTGTCTGCCTCACCATGTCCCACAGAATAGCTGGTGTTAGCGCTGCCTTTGGTGGCGGTCCCGTGTAGGTGATCGTGTAAGGCAGTAATGCCTCACAGAGGCCCGCCGCAACCGCTAGCGAAATTCACGCCACTGCATCTAGCAGGATAGTTGGCATTTGCGCTGTCTATTTCATTAAACTTCGATTAACGGTTACCTCTCTCGACGGGGAGAAAACAGTCCGGCGCTGCCCGTGGCTCCCTGACAGCTCTTGTCAGCCGCTGGCTCTGCTGTCCGGGTTCCCAGTGCGCTGATGAAACTGCACGGCTCCGGGCCGCTCCGCGCGGCTCTGTGCTGCGGGACTCCGGGCCACTCCGCGCCGCTCCGAAACGAGCCGACAGGCTCCTGAGCTTTAAGCTCATATTACCTCTCTCGGTCGGAGAGGAGAAAAACCGACTATTTTTCACGGATTTTCCATCCTGCCGTAGTCAGGTGGGTCTCCACAATGTCCCAGATGGCTCTCTGACTCTGGCTGTCTCCTGGCTCTGGTCTTGGCCCCAGGTTCGCAGTCCTGATTTTCTGGGATGCAGCCTGCTTTGCAGGCTGTCAGCTCCGAGTTTTCTTGGTGGTGTTCGTCGGTCAGAGATCGCTTAAGGCGATCTCAGTCCACTCAAGTAGCGATATCTCGGTGGAACCTCCAAATGTTGCTGCAATGAGGGTTACGGAGCAGCGAAAGGAAAAACAGCAACAAGGCAACTCTCTTGCTTGGTGCAGGAAAGCAAGAAAGAGCAGTTTATTGAACAAAGCCTTTGCTTTTTATAATATAGTTCGTGCAAAACAAAATACAGACAATTCATTGGGCAGAGAAGAGACACCTCTTGTCCCATGCTTTCTCACAGATTCAGCAGGTGTTTATCTATTGTTATGATTCTTTCTCTTGTGTTTACAGTACAGACAGAGGCCCTAGCCTGGGAAAGGTTTCAGCTAGGCCTGAGAGGGTTTCACAGCCTGAGAAAGGAACTCAGACCCTGTGAGAAAGGCCTGGCTGACTCTGCCTAGGCCTGCAGCAGTGTCCACACATTACCGCTGCCATTCCCAGTCTCTGTCCCCATTCCAATTTCCAGAGCCGATTCCCAGTGCTGGTCTGTTCCCCTGTCGTATTCCTGTCCCCAGTAAAGGTCTCGGTCCCATAATCCCGATCCCTGTCCCTATTCCAGCTCTCAAATTCCTGTTCCCTGTCCCCATTCCCGGTCCCTGCACCCAATCCCAGTCCCTGTCCACTCTCACCGGTCTCTGCCGCCATCGCTCCGTTCCCCTCACAGCGCTCACATGAGCACGGACACCCCGCGCTGCTCCCGCCCACCAATCCCAGCGTGTGATCGCTCCTGGATTTGCATAACCATGCCCTCCGGCCCCGCCCACCGCCGGCTGTGGCCATTTCCGGTGCTCTTCGCTCCCAGTTCCCTCCCAGTGCTTCCAGTAAGAGCACTGAAAAGCGCTCTCAATTCCTGCCTGCGGCTCTCAGCATTGCTGCCGCTGCTCTCCCGGTCATTCCCAGTGTTCCCAGTATCACTCCCAGCACCGCGCGGGTCACAGCCGCTTTGACAGGGCAGAGCGTGTCTGCTTTTGGGTGTCGGTGCCTGTCGGGGCCGGGCTGGGAGCGGAGCAGGAGCGGGAGGAAGAGGAGGAGCGGGAAGAGGAGGAAGAGCAGAAGCAGGAGGAAGAGGAGGGACACAGGAGGAGCGGCAGGAAGAGGGGTAGCAATTTTGGAACCACGTGCTTCGGCCGCTCAGGCCGCAGCTCCCCTGGGTCCGGCAGCATCACCCCCCCAAAAACCCCCAGGTGAGCGAGGAGGGGGAGCTCGCCCCAAATCCATCATGGGGGGGGCTCCAGGAGGGTTTTATTTTGCAGGGCAGGGGATGTTTGGATCTTGCAGGACCCCAGAGCTGAGCCGGAGATGCCCCCGGCGGGATCTCGGCGGCTCCCCCGTGGCGATCGCCCGGTACTGGCGGGGAGGGGGCGATCTCGGCTCTGCGGATCCCCGGCAGAGCCGGGGGGGAACGCGGGAGCCCTGGAGCGGGGAGAGCGCCCAGGGGCGATCCCGGGGCCAGGGGACCCCCGGCAGCCTGGAGGGGTGTGGGAGCTCGGTGATGAGAGGGCTTAGAGCCCCCCGAGGCTGAAAGGGGTGCTGGCTTCTCCAGCTGTCCTTGGGCAGCGCCACCATCAAACCCAACGCACTCAGCCCTTGTTTTACCCCCCAAACCAGTATTTCCCAAACCTCGGCATCGAGAAGGAGGAGGTTGTGAGGAAGAGGAAGATGGCCCGGGAGCCCCAGGCAGGTGAGGAGGAAGTCAGTGCCCCTTTCCCACTGTGTCCTGCTCCATCTCCCAGCCCAGCCCAGCCCCGCTGCCGACGCCGTCCTGCCGGGGACGCGCTGGGGGCATCTCCTTGCCCTTCCCTCTGGCACGGAGGCAAATCCCATCCTCTCCTTGTCCTTCCATCCCCAGACAAGGAGCTGAGCACGGACACCAGGAAGGACAAATCCCCGCGGCACAGCCTCGGGCAAGAGGCCGTTTGCAGCGGCTCCACGGAGCAGGAATCCAACGGGGAGGAAAAGCCCCGCAGATCCCGCACCAGGAGGGGCTGCAAACGCACAGCCCGGGGATCCCAGCAGGAAAGAGCCAGCCTGGGCCAGGGAGGCGGCCGGAGCTCAGAGCTGGGGCTGCATGAGCAGCTTCACCATGGGGAGAAGCCCCACAAGTGCTCAGAATGTGGGAAGGGCTTCAAAACGAGATGGGACATGAACACACACCAGAGAATCCACACTGGGGAACCGCCCTACGAGTGTGGGGAGTGTGGGAAGAGATTCAGCCACAGCTCACATCTGACTGTGCACCAGAGGATCCACACTGGGGAGAGACCCTACGAGTGTGGGGAATGTGGGAAGAAATTCAACCAGAGCTCAATCCTGACTGCGCACCGGCACATCCACACTGGGGAGAGACCCTACGAGTGTGATAAATGCAGGAAGAGGTTTCTGACCAGCTCCCATCTCCTCCAGCACTATCGCATTCACAAGGATGAGAGGCCTTATGAGTGTCCTGACTGCGGGAAGGGCTTCAAGGAAAACTCCACCCTCACTGTCCACCGGTGCATCCACACTGGGGAGAGACCCTACGAGTGTGATAAATGCAGGAAGGGGTTTCAGACCAGCTCCAAGCTCCTCCAGCATTATCGCACTCACTGGGATGAGAGGCCTTAGGAGTGTCATGACTGCGGTCAGGGCTTCAAGAAAAACGTCTCGACAGGCACCACCGCATCCACACTGGGGAGAGGCCCTACGAGTGTCCCAAGTGTGGGAAGAGCTTCTTTAGGAGATCTCACTTGAACAGACACCAAAGGAGGTTCCACTAAGGGAAGCCCTGTAAGTGCCCCGAGTGTGGGAAGAGTTTCATGCTCTGCTCCAGCTCCATCCCCCATGGCAGGATCCGCACTGGATGATCCCCAGTGACCCTGGTGGGCAGAGCCTCACTGAGCTCCGGTGCTGCTGATCCATGTTGGGAAGACACCTGGCTGGGGGCTCCACATCCTCCTGGCTCCCATCCCTGTCCAATTCCCATTCCCGCTCTCTTTCCCTCTCCCTGTCCCATATTCTCTGCCCGGCTGTCGTTCCCATATTCCCAGTCCCATATTCCCTGTCTGTTGGGAAGGATAAGGATTTGACAGGAAACTCTCACAGATATGTATGCACAGCATTTCCATTTCTGTATTTCCGATACCGCTCTTGTATTCCTATTCCCAGTCCCGTTCCCGTATTCCAATTTCTAATCCCTGTCCCATTTTCCAAATCCCCATCCCATATTGTCTCTCCATTTCCTATTTCCATACTCTGTATCCTGTTCCCATATTCCCATTCCCGGTTCCTCTTTTCATTCCTGTTCCCATGTCCCTGTCCCCATTCCCAGTCCCTGTCCCCATTCCCGGTTGTTAAGAGTCTGGAACACAGAAGCCTCTCTGAGTCACTCCGAGAGAGAACAGAATGCAAAAATTAAATTAAAAACCTTTTGAGAAATTAAAATACAGTAAACCACACAGACATGAAATAGAGGTCTAAGTTTTAGTTTAAGGTATTAGAAATATTAATTTGCATAGGTATGAAGTAGAACTCATAGTGTGAAGTACGTAGAAATATATTTTAAATGCCTTAAAAAATAAAAGCCGTAGAATCTCATGTAAAATATAAGCTGTATTCAGAGCTTAAAAACACAGTTCTAGACAGAGTAAAAATAGTGTAACAATATTTTTTATATTCTTCAGAGAGAACAGAGAGGCCATGTGCACAAGTTATACGTAAAACTTTGTATTACAGAACCAGAATTCTATTAGGTTTAGGAGAAATGCTTCAGGTTCATGGTTTTGGCTCACTGGATAATTTCTCAATAAAACTGTGTATTGGAGCCAGAGCTCTCTCTCGCGCCTCTCTCGTCACTCTTTCCCCCCACCATCATCATCACCACTACCAGGACGTGAGAGGAGAAGAGGAGGAAGATGAAGAAGAAAAGAACAGAAGAAGAAAGGCCAGGGAGCATCTGCCTCTGGAGACTCTGCACCAGCTTTGAGCTCTTGCACCAGAGAGCTGCTCCTGCTTCCATCGGGACTTCATGGCAGAGAGATTGAAGAGGGACTTGAGAGCCTCGGGCTCTTTGCCTTTGGAGCCTGACGTGCCTTTACAAGAAACAACTTTACAGCAGCCAGTGACTGCTCTGCTCTTTGAAGATCTAAAGCCATAACCAATCCCGGCAGCTGCTCCCATTCCCGGTCCCGGTCCCCATTCCCGGTTCTACTCCTCATCCCTGTCCCGTATTCTGGGTCTGGGTCCCGTAGTCCCGAGAAGTCAGTGAAGAAGTCTCTGTCTTTTCAGAATTAGTAAGTGGCTCACTTAAAGATTCTCTGATCAATTCCTAAGACGGTAATAACAAAGGAGCTTTTCTATCTCCTAAAC
Source organism: Muscicapa striata striata (assembly GCA_030060385.1). NCBI lineage: Eukaryota > Metazoa > Chordata > Aves > Passeriformes > Muscicapidae > Muscicapa > Muscicapa striata. The sequence goes on from JAREIS010001466.1 coordinate 16,176, forward strand.
AAACATCATCAAAAAGTTTCAGACCAACCCGATCCCAGAAAGTTTCACCTAAAACAGAATCGGGATCTACATTTGGAAAATTCTTTATAACATATATTAACAGTTCTCTTGACTTTTTATCTGGAACACTAAAACCATTTCTCCTAAATAAAGATTCTAAATAATCATACATATATTCCTGCTCCTCAAATACACTTTCCCCCAAAAGGGGGACAAACTCACCACAACACTTAGCTTACTTTAAATACGTCATTATAAATTCCATATCCTTTCCCATACTCTTACTTCTGTTCTTTAAATATATTTCCCCTTTCTCTGTGGATTTACCTAAACACTCAGCTCATCTTAAATACATAATTATAAGTTCTAGATCCTTTCCTATACTCTTTATTTCTGTTCTTTAAATATATTTCCCCCCTTCTCTATGAATATACCTCAGCACTCAGCTTATCTTAAATATATCATCATAAGCTTTGTATTTTTTCTCATTTCTGCTCTTTTGGCATATTTCCCATGCTCCTAGATTACCCCAAAGTTGCTCACCTCAATATAAGATAGGGATGAGAAATCCCAGTCTCTTCCCCAGCTGTGCTTGCTTCTCCCAGCAGTCAGCAGGGCCTTTCTTCTGGCTTTCTCCTTACCACACTTATTTGAGGCCTTTGAGGAGGCCCAACAGTAATTTAAAGTTATTAGTAAAGGGAACAAACCGACGTTCCACTCACAGGCACCAGAATGTGAGGTTCCCTGACTTCCAGTGCTCTAAGCACCTACTCTGAGCTCTTAGGCTCTTACTTCATCAGGTAATCTAAATAAGCAAAACAGCTAAAAGTAAAAAAGGTTATTTATTACAAAGCACATCTTATTACAAAGCACATCAGTCTCAACAGGCAATAGCAAAAAGCAATGCAAAGCAATGGCAAAAGCAGTGGCAATAAGCAAATGGCTAAAAGCCAGAATGGCTAAAAGCAACAACTCTCCCCAATACATACTCTTATATAGGATTTTTCCAACAAACTGAGATGCAAGCTCGGACCACCACTTCTTAACCTATTAGAATTCTAGTTTCTTAGCATGCTAGGTTACATAAATAATAACTCATACAACCTATCTTGTTCTTCTGAAAAATGTAAGCAGTATTCTTACAAAAGCTCTATTATGTCTAAGTCCTGTCTACAACTGTGGGCCTGGAGCCTCTTGCTGAAGATATCAGTATGTTTCAACCTTCACTAGAACTAGATTGTGGAAAGAACCAATGCCACCTCCCTTGCTTTCTACCACTGTTCAGCTTTCACTGACAGGCTACGGGCGGCTGAGATGGCAAGGATCTTCCCCTGTTACAAAGTGCACAGAGTACTCCAACTCCTCCAGTATCGGTTATTTACAGCCGACTACGCCAAAAATGTCACGGTCCGCCTAGTTAGTGCGGGGGTCGTGAAGGTTCTTTTTTAGGGATCTCAGAGCGCAAAAGACACAGCAAAGGGACAAAACCAGTTTAATCTTGCAGAAATGCACTTTATTTGTGCCAAACCAAAATGCGATAGAGGAGAGGAAGAGAGAGAGAAAAGGAGAGAGAGAGAGAGGGTTGAAAAGGGGGAATTAGCTACCAACGGTCGGATGAGCCCTCGTGGTCCGGCCAATAGGCTGTCCAGTACCGCTGGGGAGATCTCGGGGGTCTTCAGTCAAGAAAGTCACTTTATAGTCTTTTCCAGAGCGAGTGGCCTCTGGCCAAAAGGTGGGAAGGCTTAGGGACCATTGTTCTCCGTAGAGGCAGGTATAATCTGGGAAGAGTTCCAACAGCAGCTCAGGGGAGCAGAGCATACGTGATTATCGGGGTCGCCGTGACCCATGCTCGGGGTCCCATTGTTTCTCCCACCTGTGGGAGGCTTTGTTGAGTACAGCCAATACCTTGGAGAGCAGTGTACCAAAGCAAGCTCCAGGCACACCAGCAACAGTCCTTGGCAGGCATCCACCTCGATTAGGCCAGAAGCTCAGCTCTGCAGCTTTAGTGGTGAGGGTCCCTGAGTCTCAGCCTCTGATGGTGGTCGTGAGGCAGATCAGAGAAACTTCGGACTCTTACAGTCCCCACTGCTCAGTGCCTGCTGGATTGCAGCCAGCAGCAGAGCTAAAAATCTTCTTGGTGGCAAACACAGAGGCCAGCCCAGCCTTGCCCTTGACTATTTCAGGAGGGTCTTGGCCAGCCCTGCTCCTTTCACCCAGTCATCAGAGCAAAACTTCACCTGCTTCATTCAGGAACAAATGGGCATCATGTCAAAGCACACACAGATTTGCATTAACAATATAACTACAAGGATAGCTAAAGAAATGCAAGAGAGTTTTCTGGGGTAGTGTTGGACAGACACTGAAGTTGCTTAAACACTTAAAGTTGGCTAATTGATGAATCTGTACTACTAAAACCAAACAAAGCAAAAGCATAAGCATAACATATAATTGAACTTCGTATTTTTCTTAAACTATTATCTAACAAAAAAATTCTACAATACTACTGATTCCCCCACTATTTTTTTTTAATAAACTCAAAATTCACAATCTTCTGTGAGTAAAACACAACACATCAACAATACTTTAAATAATAGACATATATTTATAAATCTAGATAATCATAAATCCTTAAAAAACTGTGTCATCACCCCAGAGTCTGTAAACAGCTGACAAGCCTTGATTCAATGAGGAATTCGATGTTCATTGCTAGAAAATGAGCATTGAATTCACCCCAAAATTAGCTTCAGCTGCCATATTGATAGGGTCAAATTGCCAAGTCAAAACGACTGGAGCATTATTTTGATGCAGCAAACACCTGGGTTTACACAATATTTCCCTTCCAGGTAGAATTAAGGCCTGGCCTCTGCCTAAATTCTAATTGGAAGAGAACCCCTGACACCTTTTTATTAAAAAGCAAGACTCTTAAGAACAAAAGCTCCAATTAAATATTTCAGGGTGAGAAAGAAATCACATTCCTTCAGCAGCTTGTTCTCTCTGAAATTTTTCCTCAGGATGAGATGCTTTGAACATGGCAGGCTGCTGGAGTGCTTCTGTAATAACAACTGGGGAAAACCACAAGACTAGAAATTCAGAAGAAGCTTTCAGCAAAACTCAGATAATTTTCTTGGAACTCTGAAAAATACTTAAAATCATGTGACAGCACAGGGTCAGGTCATAGGAGACCTGCTAAAATAAGAGAGAGAATTAATGAAAAGAAAGCAAAGGAACATTAAATTCACAACTTAACTAATTCTCTTCATACATTTGATTCAGGGGCATGTCAGGAGGCTTTACAAAATTTACTTGGAATGTTGAAAAAATTCAAGTTAAACAATAAAACAGAAATCAAAATCATTCTGTAATACAGAATTCATACTCTTAATACACTGATTTTGAAATTAAATACAGAAACTAAATTTGAGCCTTAAAAATCGAGCTGATAGATAAATACTGTTTTTCCCAACATCTATAAAGGAAATTTTGGCTCAAATTAAATTTTACAATTCAAATGATGATTCTAGAAGCGTTCTTAGTTTGTGTTCATGAAGAATTTAATTGATAATTTTAAAAATATAAACTAGAAATCTGTTACAATTTGTTTTGAAGGCAAAGCTCAAATACTGATAATAAATCTGTGAGGCATAAATCTGCAAGTTTCTTCTTCATAGAAATTCAAAACCTCTTAATTCATATTGAGGGCATTACAAAGACTTAGAAGCTGGGGTTTTTTAGAAAAAAACAAACCTACAGTTAACAGTAGGAAAATTAAAATTCAATGTTGATATTTGGACAAGTGTCGACCCATATCTAAGCAATAACAAATTACTAAATATAGGTGATATCTATTCAAATAAGATATAAAATGTCTTGTACCTTCACCGTTCCAAGAATTTCAGCATAAACTGAATCTTTGGGACAACAGTGCAAAAACAAACACCCTTTACTGAGAAGAACTGTGAAAACAGAACTGTGTCGCCGCGGGGCGGTGGTGGCGTGCCGCGACCTTCCAGAGAAGTGTCTTTGGAAAGGTGTCCTGGTGCCTCAGGCAACGTCCTCGCTCCCGGGCGAAGTGATTGAGCTCTTTTGTGAATCGGCGACGCTGAAGAGAAGGGACAGGAGCCTCGTATGGGGATCCAAGAGCAGCTTTATTGGTCTTCTCCTCGAGGGGTCCAGGGACGAGAAGCTCCGAACAGGGTCGGGGGAGAAGGGTTTATATAGGACACCTTAGGGGAGGGGTAGAGCAACAGACCAATTCACTGAGGGTGCAGGGGAGGAACAAGGGAGGAAGAACCAACGGGATTTGCCTAGAGCAGGGAGCCATTATGGGAGAAATATTCTTCTCTATTATCAGAAAGGTGGGTGTCTAAGAGCCTTCTCTCCAAGGGAGAGGGGCTAACTCCATTCCTGTCGCCCCACCGGCCTACACAGAACTGAATCTGTTATCATGTTCCCCTGCTCCGTTTGTCACCAAGAATGTAAATAAAAGCAGCTCTTGGCATCCCCCCACCCCCCTTATCCCCTCCTCTATTGCAGCACCGGACTCGTGCATGACACGGGGGGAGCGGCGGGGGGGCTGACTGAGCCTTTGGGAGTGAAACAGGGACGGGGAGCGGAGCGGCTGCGCCTGGCCCATCCCCATCACAGGGGAACACGGGCTGGACATGCCCGAACCGCCCCCATCACAGGGGAACACGGGCTGGACATGCCCGAACCGCCCCCATCCCCATCACAGGGGAACACGGGCTGGACATGCCCGAACCGCCCCCATCACAGGGGAACACGGGCTGGACATGCCCCATCACAGGGGAACACGGGCTGGACATGCCCGAACCGCCCCATCACAGGGGAACACGGGCTGGACATGCCCGAGGCCGCTCCCATCACAGGGGAACACGGGCTGGACATGCCCGAACCGCCCCATCACAGGGGAACACGGGCTGGACATGCCCGGAACCGCCCCATCACAGGGAACACGGGCTGGACATGGGCCCCATCACAGGGGGAACACGGGCTGGACATGCCCATAGGGGAAACCGCCTCGCCCATCACAGGGGGGAACACGGGCTGACATGCCCGAACCGCCCTATCACAGCGGAACACGGGCTGGACATGCCCAACCGCCCCATCACAGCGGAACACGGGCTGGACATGCCCGAACCGCCCCATCACAGCGGAACACGGCTGCCACTGTCCCTGGGCCATGGGCACGCAGAAGGGCGCGGGGCACCGGGCGGGCCAAGGCAGCGCAGAGGGAGAGGGGCAGCGGCGCTCCTCCCCGGGCTGCGGCCCGGGATAGTGACTACTTCCGTGCCCGGGTCTGCTCAGGTTCTCATGGGCTCCTGCACTTCCTTAAGAGTTGTTAGAAGTTCTTTCTGGAGTGAGACAACTAACTCAGCAGCGCACGGTTGGAAGAAAAGCTCAGTAGATAAATCAAAATCTTTTGACTTTTACAAAGCATAAATTTCTCTCCTCATTTGAACCTGCCAGCTCTAATGTTGATATCTCAGGTTTCCCTGAAACTGGGCAATCATCTCCTCCCCCATTCCCAACAGCCGGAGACAGATCTGTCTCTTCCTGACTCGCTCTCACCCGTGCTGCCCTGTCCTCTCCTCCCATTTCCCCTCCTCTTTTCAACGCTGTTTCCCATGGGTTGTGCGGGGTTGGGAATTCCTTGAGCAGCCACTGCAGCCGGGCGGTGAAGCTGCGCTGGTGGGAAGGGGGGGGCTCCGTTCCAGGGATTGCTTTGAACACACGGCGTGGGGCGGGTACGGCTGCGCTGGCTCAGCAGCCTCGGCCAGGCTTGGGCTTTCTTCTGACCAGACTTACTAACCAGGGCCCTGCGCCACAAAACACGGCTCGAGCGGCACCAAAGGCGTGCTGCCGGCCGGGCCCCGAGCCGCTTCTGTGTGGGGCACGGGGACGGGGTCCCTGGATTTGTGCTTGAAAAAATCACAGCAATTTGCAATATATTGTGACACCAACCGAGAAGTCAGCGAAGAAGTCTCTGTCTTTTCAGAATTAGTATGGCTCACTTAAAGATTCTCTGATCAATTCCTGAGACTGCAATAACAAAGGAGCTTATCTCCTAAACAAACCATCAAAAGTTTAAGACCAACTTGAACCTGTGAAAGGTTCACTTTAGAATCAGGATCTACATTTGAAAATCCTTTCTAACATATATTAACAGTTCTTTAACTTTTATCTGGAACACTAAAATAATTTCTCCTTATAAAGAATCTAAATAATCATAAATATATTTCTGCTCCTCACATACACTTTCCCCATCTCTGTGGACTCAACCACACTTACCTTACTTTTAAATACGTACTATAAATTCTATATCCTTTCCTATACTCTTATTTCTGTTCTTTAAATATGTTTTCCCCATCTCTGTGGATTTACCTAAATACTGAACTCATCTTGTGTAAATACATAATTATAAGTTCTGATCCTTCTCATAATCTTATTCTGTTCTTTAAATATATTTTCCATCTCTGTGGATTTACCTAAATACTGGAACTCATCTTTAAATACATAATTATAAGTTCCGATCCTTTTCTATAATCTTATTTCTGTTCTTTAAAATATATATTTCCCTTCTCTATGAATTTACCTCAACAGTCAGCTTATCTTAAATTTATCACTATAAGTTCTGGAATTTTCCTCTCGTTTTTGCTCTTTTGCATAATATTTCCCTCTCCTAGTTACCCTAAAGGCTTCCTCAATATGATGGCGGTAGAAATCCCGGTTCCCTCCCCAGTCATTGCTTCTCCCAGCAGTCGAGGCCTTTCTCCTTTTTACCACCTTATTGGGGCCTTTGGGAGGCCCAATAATTTAAAAGTTATTGAAGAAAAAAGGTTTTCCCTCACGGGGCACCAGAGGGCTGGGCTTGACCTC
>JAREIS010001467.1:0-21473 GCA_030060385.1 Muscicapa striata striata
AAATCGCTGCAGGATACAAACCTTGAACAAAGAACCGCCGAGCACCAGAGTGCACTGCGCACCGTATGAGTTGTCAGTGACTAGTGCTAAGAAGCAGGATCGAACCAGCTAGCTTTGCTGCTACATGCCTAATCGCCATGCAGCCTTCAGTGGTAAACATGACGCTTGCTGTTAGGCTCCGACAGGCAGACAACACTTTGGTATGTGCAGTGGAAAGGAGAGCTACTGTGTGGTGTGCACGCTTTCTTCTTAGCTTCAGGTACACTTCTGTGCTCTTCGCTATGCAGACTCGAGAGAGTGCATGCTATTGATACTAGAAGAGTGGCAGACTGCTATTAATCAGAGAGTTTAGAAGAAAAGTGCACGTCCCAGGCATGCTTTGTCAACAGAAACACCTAGCAGCAGAGTGTTCTGTGTGAGAAGTTGGTGACTATTCATCTTTGCTAGAGAGAAAATGCTGCTAGATAGAAACTGCGAACAAGGAAAATCAGCACACCAGAGTGCTCTGCTGATCGTATCAGTTGCCAGTGACTAGTGCTAAGAAGCAGGATCAACGTATGCTGGCTTTCTTACTGAATACCAATTAGTCCTGCTGCGTTAAGGGGTAAATATTGGAGATGCAGGGATCTCATGTCTATGTGTAGAGGACACTGAGAAGCATTGTGGTGCATCCACTCTTTCTCCTTCAGTTACACTTCTCTGCTTTTCGCTATGCAGAGTTAAAAGTGCATGACACCCTCACAAAAAGCGAGGTAGACTGAAATTATACAGAGGGTTTAGAAGAAAAGTGCACGTCCCTAGCGTGTTTTGTCTGCAGAAAACGCAGCTGCCTAGTGTTCTGTGTGAGGACTAGGAGACAAATCATCTCCGTTAGAGAGAAATCGCTGCAAGATACTAACCGCGAAAAGGAAACTCAGTGCACCAGAGTGTTCTGCTCAGCGTATCAGTTTTCAGTGACTAGTGCTAAGAAGCAGGATCAACATATCCTAGCTTTGCTACTACATACCTAATCGTTATGGAGCCTTGTGTGGTAAATATTGGAAATGCAGCTATCTCATGTCTATGGGTAGCAGACAGTGAAAACTACTATGTGGTGTGCGCTCTTTCTCCTTATCTTAACTTACACTTCTCTGCTTTTCGTTATGCACAGTTAAAAGAGTGTTTGGAACTCTTACAAGAAGCAGAAAAGACTGCTAAGGTAGAGAGGGTTTAGAAGAAAAATGCACGTCCCAGACGTGTTTTTTGAGCAGAAAAACGTAGGAGCAGAGTGTTCTGTGTGAGGAGTAGGTGACAAATCATCATCTCCCTTAGAGAGCAATCGCTGCAAGATACAAACCGCGAACAAAGAAACTCAGTGCAGCAGAGTGCTGTGCGCAGCGTATCTGTTGTCAGTGACTAGTTCTAAGAAGCAGGATCAAGATCAGCTAGCTTTCTTACTGAATACCTATTCGTCTTGCTACGTTCAGGGGTAAATATTGGAGATGCAGGGATCTCATGTTTGTGTGTAGTGGACACTGAGAAGTACTGTGGTGTGTGCTCTCTTTCTCCTTATCTTCTGTTACACTTCGCTGCTTTTCGCTATGCAGAGTTCAATAGTGCTTGGAACTCTTACAAGAAGCAGGGCAGACTGCTACTGCAGTTAGGGTTTAGAAGAAAAGTGCACGTGCCAGGCGTGTTTTTTGAGCAGATATACCTAGCAGCAGATTGTCCTGTGTGAGGACAAGGTGACAAATCTTCTCCGTTAGAGAGAAATCGCTACAGGATACAAATCACGAACAAAGAACTGCCATGCACCAGAGTCTTCTGCTCAGCGTATCAGTTTTTAGTGACTAGTGCTAAGAAGCCGGATAATGCTAGCTTTGCTACTACCCACCTAATCGTCATGCAGCCTTTTGTGGTAAATATTGGAGATGCAGATATCTGATGTCTATGATTAGCGGACAGTTAGATCTACTATGTGGTGTGCACTCTTTCTCCTTATCTTCTGTTACACTTCTCTGTGCTTTTAGTTATACACAGTTTAAAAAGTGCTTGGAACTCTTACAAGAAGCAGGGCAGACTGCTCTGGTAGTGAGGGTTTAGAAGAAAAGTGCACGTGCCAGGCGTGTTTTGTCAGCAGATAAACGTAGGAGCAGAGTGTTTTGTGAGAGGACGAGGTGACAAATCATCTTCTTTAGAGAGAAATCGCTGCAGGATACAAACCGCGAACAAAGCGCACCGTATGAGTTGTCAGTGCCTAGTGCTAAGAAGCAGGATCCGAACCAGCTAGCTTTGCTGCTACATGCCTAATCGCCATGCAGCCTTCTGGGGTAAACATGACGCTTGCTGTTAGGCTCCGACAGGCAGACAACACTTTGGTATGTGCAGTGGAAAGGAGAGCTACTGTGTGGTGTGCACGCTTTCTTCTTAGCTTCAGGTACACTTCTGTGCTCTTCGCTATGCAGACTCGAGAGAGTGCATGCTATTGATACTAGAAGAGTGGCAGACTGCTATTAATCAGAGAGTTTAGAAGAAAAGTGCACGTCCCAGGCATGCTTTGTCAACAGAAACACCTAGCAGCAGAGTGTTCTGTGTGAGAAGTTGGTGACTATTCATCTCTGTTAGAGAGAAAACGCTGCTAGATAAAAACCGCGAACAAGGAAAGTCAGCACACCAGAGTGCTCTGCTCGGCGTATCAGTTGCCAGTGACTAGTGCTAAGAAGCAGGATCAACGTATGCTGGCTTTCCTAATGAATTTTTTTTCGTTTTGCTGCCTTCTGTGGTAAATATTAGAGATGCAGGGATCTTATCTCTGTGTGTAGTGGACACTGAGAAGTACTGTGGAGTGGGCGCTCTTTCTCCTTGTACTCAGTTACACTTCTCTGCTTTTCCCTAAGCGCAGTTAAAAGAGTGCTTGGAACGCTTACAAGAAGCAGGGCAGACTGCTCGTGTAGAGAGGGTTTAGAAGAAAAGTGCACGTGCCAGGTGTGTTTTTTGAGCAGATAAACGTAGCAGGAGAGTGGTCTGCGTGAGGACTAGGTGAAAAATCATCTCCGTTACAGCGAAATCGCTGCAGGATACAAACCGCGAACAAAGAACCGCCGAGCACCAGAGTGCACTGCGCACCGTATGAGTTGTCAGTGACTAGTGCTAAGAAGCAGGATCCGAACCAGCTAGCTTTGCTGCTACATGCCTAATCGCCATGCAGCCTTCTGGGGTAAACATGACGCTTGCTGTTAGGCTCCGACAGGCAGACAACACTTTGGTATGTGCAGTGGAAAGGAGAGCTACTGTGTGGTGTGCACGCTTTCTTCTTAGCTTCAGGTACACTTCTGTGCTCTTCGCTATGCAGACTCGAGAGAGTGCATGCTATTGATACTAGAAGAGTGGCAGACTGCTATTAATCAGAGAGTTTAGAAGAAAAGTGCACGTCCCAGGCATGCTTTGTCAACAGAAACACCTAGCAGCAGAGTGTTCTGTGTGAGAAGTAGGTGACTATTCATCTCTGTTAGAGAGAAAACGCTGCTAGATACAAACCGCGAACAAAGAAAGTCAGCACACCAGAGTGCTCTGCTCGGCGTATCAGTTGCCAGTGACTAGTGCTAAGAAGCAGGATCAACGTATGCTGGCTTTCTTACTGAATACCAATTAGTCCTGCTGCGTTAAGGGGTAAATATTGGAGATGCAGGGATCTCATGTCTATGTGTAGAGGACACTGAGAAGCATTGTGGTGCGTCCACTCTTTCTCCTTCAGTTACACTTCTCTGCTTTTCGCTATGCAGAGTTAAAAAGTGCATGACACCCTCACGAAAAGCGAGGTAGACTGAAATTATACAGAGGGTTTAGAAGAAAAGTGCACGTCCCTAGCGTGTTTTGTCTGCAGAAAAACGCAGCTGCCTAGTGTTCTGTGTGAGGACTAGGAGACAAATCATCTCCGTTAGAGAGAAATCGCTGCAAGATACTAACCGCGAAAAAGGAAACTCAGTGCACCAGAGTGTTCTGCTCAGCGTATCAGTTTTCAGTGACTAGTGCTAAGAAGCAGGATCAACATATCCTAGCTTTGCTACTACATACCTAATCGTTATGGAGCCTTGTGTGGTAAATATTGGAAATGCAGCTATCTCATGTCTATGGGTAGCAGACAGTGAAAACTACTATGTGGTGTGCGCTCTTTCTCCTTATCTTAACTTACACTTCTCTGCTTTTCGTTATGCACAGTTAAAAGAGTGTTTGGAACTCTTACAAGAAGCAGAAAAGACTGCTAAGGTAGAGAGGGTTTAGAAGAAAAATGCACGTCCCAGACGTGTTTTTTGAGCAGAAAAACGTAGGAGCAGAGTGTTCTGTGTGAGGAGTAGGTGACAAATCATCATCTCCCTTAGAGAGCAATCGCTGCAAGATACAAACCGCGAACAAAGAAACTCAGTGCAGCAGAGTGCTGTGCGCAGCGTATCTGTTGTCAGTGACTAGTGCTAAGAAGCAGGATCAAGATCAGCTAGCTTTCTTACTGAATACCTATTCGCCTTGCTACGTTCAGGGTAAATATTAGAGATGCAGGGATCTCATGTCTGTGTGTAGTGGACACTGAGAAGTACTGTGGTGTGTGCTCTCTTTCTCCTTATCTTCTGTTACACTTCGCTGCTTTTCGCTATGCAGAGTTCAATAGTGCTTGGAACTCTTACAAGAAGCAGGGCAGACTGCTACTGTAGTTAGGGTTTAGAAGAAAAGTGCACGTGCCAGGCGTGTTTTTTGAGCAGATATACCTAGCAGCAGATTGTCCTGTGTGAGGACAAGGTGACAAATCTTCTCCGTTAGAGAGAAATCGCTACAGGATACAAATCACGAACAAAGATCCCAAGCAGCTCCTCCTTCGGTGAGTGGGAAGAAACCTTTGGTGCTCAGAATTGTGCAGCAAGTTGTGAGCTCTGTGTGTGGCAGCCCAGTGCCAGCTGGGAGGCTGAAGGAAAGTTCCTGTCAGGGTCAGCAGCAGCAGCAGCAGCAGCAGCAGCACCAAAGGGATCCCTGGCAGTTTTCTCCTTTTCTGCTGAAGAGTTTTAGAAGAGCTGCAGGTCTGGTTTTGCAGGCAGAAGATTGGCCTTAGCCATGGTGAAATATCAAATTCCCAACAATAAGTGGCAATATCAACTTTAGCCCATTGTTAGTTTGAACAGCTCTGAACTCTGTTTGTGCTTGGTGCAGCTGGATGTGTAGCTGAGGATAAATAAGGTGATAAGTGAGATAGAACTTCCTGTCCCTCGTGCTACCGTCTGTCCACAGGGCACAGAAGCTGCATCAGCACCTCCTCTGGCTCCCTCTGCTTCCAAAGAGGAAGAAGGCAGCAGTGAGCTTCCCGCTGTTCTGGGGGACGAGGGCAAGCATCCTGTGCTTTGGGAATACAACAGCAAGACTCCCGCAGTGTGGGACAAAGACAGTGGACATCTCCCGGCATGGGAGGAGGATGGTGGATGTCCCCTGCCATGGGATGAGGACAGCCAATCTCCCACGGCGTGGGATGAGGGTGATGGACATCTCCCGCTGTGGGACGAGGACAGAGGACATCCTGTGGATTGGGAAGAGGAGAGTGAACATCTTCCAGCACAGGATGGGGATGGTGAAAGTCCCTTGGCTTGGAAAGATGATGAGGAAGCTGCAGCATTTTGGGAAGAGGATGGAGAACCTGCAGCATTTTGGGAAGAGGACAGGGAATCTCCCGCTGCTTCGGAAGAGGACACTGAACCTCCCTCCGCTGCAGGATCCTGGGCTGAACATTGTGACAGCAGCACAGCCCTGCAGCCAGAGGGGAGAGGGGAGTGGTGCCTGATGCAGCTGAGTACGTCTGTTCTGTTGTGTGTGCCAGAGCAGGTGCTGTGTGTGTGTCTCAGCATGAGCTGCACCCAGTGCTGCTCTGCAGCTGAATGTCACAGAGCCATTTCTTGTCCTTCCCCAGCTGAGACCAAGGGGCTCACGGCCCCAGGGAGTGGGGCCGCATTCTGGCTCTGCTGCAAGGTGGGGTCTCCATCTGGGAGGGAGCATCTTCCTTGTGGTTTCTTTCAGGGAACATGGTGAGCGTGGGGGAGCCTGCTGAGAAATACCTGGAACTGGAGCGGATCGGCCAAGGGTAAGTGCATGGCAGTTCCTTCTGCACAAGCAGGTGCAGGATCAAATGAGAAGTCAGGAGAGCTCCAAACACCTTCAGACACTGGGCTATGATCCTGCTGTTCTCAGTCCTGATCAGAATTGGTAACTGTGGTCAAAAGGCACTGTCAAAGGCCCCTGAGGCTGGCAGTGTCCTGCCTGCAGCAAGGAGCAGGACCTGGAAGATCTTTGGTGCCTGGAATTTGATTGCCTTAAAGAGCAACTCACCACCTGGTGACTCTCAGGAAACAGTTCTCAAGAAGAACTAATAGCTGCATTTTTCAGCACAGGTAGCAAATCCCATACATTCAGTAACAGACACAGAGCTGCTGCACTCAAAGGGAAAATGCATCAGCTGCCTGATGGCAGGGCCCTTGTGGATCCTGCAAATCTTAGGCAGGAAATGCAAAAGGATGAAATACATTCTTTTCCAGTTCTTTAGACACCCACCTCCCACCTCAGGTTTTGAACTCAAGGAGTTCAGTGTGGACATTTGGGATTTGCTCTAGCCCTTTTCCTTCATGTTAGGCTCAGTTTTCTCTTGCACACCTTGCCTGGCAGACGGCTGGTGGCTGCTGTGCTGTTGTTGGAAGGGTCGATGCACCCAGGTGTTCTGTGAATGCTGCAGGCAGCAGAGATCTCCTGTCTGGGCTGGCCTTCACTCCCAGAGCCTAAAGTGCTGCTTCTTTCCTCTCTGCTGTTTTGTCTCCAGGGCTTTCGGAGCTGTTTATAAAGGACTCGACAGGGCCACTGGAGGAGAGGTCAGTGCCAACACGTCCAGCACGGCTGGCAGCTCTTGAGGGCTTTCCCCTCTGCTGGGAGCTGTGGCTGCAGCTTTGGGGGCCCAGCAGAGCTCTCCTGCACAGGCTGCACCTCTGAAGGCAGAGCAGTGTCACCTTCAGAACACAGCTGGGACACACTTGGTCCTTCTGAAGTGCCAAAGGAATGCAAGGAGGGCAGTGGTGTCTGTCAGAGCAGGACACGCTGCCTTGGTCTTCATATCTAAAACCATTACTGCATCAACTGGTGGAGGCTGAGGCCCAATTTATCTTCATCCCAGCCTTGGACAGGAACACTGTTTAGCAGTTTTTCCATCCTGCTTTTCATCTTCAAAGGATACCTCACGGCCTAATTAGGGAGAGATTCTGCTTGGGCTCAGTTTGGGGTTTTAGTCCTACTGCAGCTGTTGACAGAGAGAAGCGGAGAGAAATGAGAAGATGGATGTTCAGAGCAAAGTTCTCTCCTGAACGCTGCAGTTGTGTTTGGGTCTGGTGACAGCGACAGCCTGTGACAATGGATGTCCGTGTTTGCTTTGTTGTGCAATCCCAAACAGAGCAGTGACATTTGAAATCATGACCAAATCGTATAGAATTGCTAAAGGGTTCTGGGCTGTTTTGCCCTGTTTCAAGGACCAGAATGACTTCCTGCTTGCAAAATATGTTTAAATAATAATGATCATCATCATCAGAGTGGTGGTAAACTAAGGCCATTTGAGAAGACTGTAGGTGCAGGAAATGTTGTCAGAGCTTTGAGGCTGACAGCTGAGGGACCATTTCTGCAGGGCTTACGGGATCAAATGTCTCTGGCCACGTGTCCTGTAAGCAGCCCCCAGCGAGCAGAGGAATGGGCTGTGGGAATGGCACTTGCTGGGCTCTGCTGTCCCATCCCAAGGCAGTTTGGCACAGCCTGGCTCCGTCACTCCGAAAAGATTTGCTCTGTGTTTGCTGTGGTCTCCTGCCACAGACCCCTCCAGTTAAAGGTCTGCAATGTCCCTTCAGGTGGCCATAAAGAAAATGAGTCTCAGAGAGCAGAACAGGGAACGAGCTGTGAATGAGATCCTGGTCCTGAAAGGCAAGAAGAACCCCAACATTGTCAACTCTTTGGACAGGTGAGTGCTCCAGGTCTTATCCCGTGCAAGGGCCCTGCGTTAATCTTTCATCTGTAGTCTGTAGCCTGTTTTGAAAAAGCCTGACCCGGCCATATCTTCCCAAAACAACAGCCTGGCAGTTCTCTCCCCCCATGCTCTTGTTTGTTTTTTTCTTCAAGTTGACCCCTTTTGCTGTGTCTTATGAGAAGGGCTGATAAAGCATGGCAGAAATTTCCCTTGGCTTCTTCTTCACAACTCTTTTCCATTGCTGCAGATGCCAGGAAGTCCAGGTTTCCAGAAATGCCTCATTTGCCCCTTTTTCAATGGCCTTGCCTGTTTCTGAAGGGACTTTGTGCAAGGTTTTCCAAACAGTTGATAACTTTTGTCCCAAGTGCTGTACGGCCTCTTTGCCTGGATAACTCTGCAAGTTGTGTTGCCTTGTTCTGGAGGGAATGGTGGAACTGATGAGTTCAGATGCTGAACCAGCTGGGGGCAAGTGTTGTGCTTCCACATTGGTCTGGGCTGTTGCTCAATCGCATTTTTCACTTGCTTGCCATCTAAGGCATCTCCTTTCTCACAGGTGTCTCCTTCTCCTTCAGACTGTGTATATTCCAAGGCCTGTGCAGGCTGGCAGGAATGTCTCTCCATCTGATTTTGTTCTCATTGGCAAGTGCCCTGGAAACAAAACTCCACTTGAGGCTTTTTCCACGGGGGAATTGAGCAGTGCACATTCATCTCCATGCTGCTGTTTTCCTCTTCCAGCTTCCTTGTGGATGAAGATCTCTGGCTGGTGATGGAATACATGGATGGAGGAACCTTGCAGGACATTGTCAGACAGACACGCATGGCTGAAGGAGAGATGGCAGCTGTCAGTCGGGAGGTGAGGGATCCTGCTTGTGCTTCCCAGGGCTTGGACACGATGGTCCTTCCTAAGAGGGTGTGAGAACAGGAGTGGCTCCATGCTCAGGCCTGTGTTTCTGTACTGCTTTTA
This sequence comes from Muscicapa striata striata, assembly GCA_030060385.1. Taxonomy (NCBI): domain Eukaryota; kingdom Metazoa; phylum Chordata; class Aves; order Passeriformes; family Muscicapidae; genus Muscicapa; species Muscicapa striata. Next base: position 8,970 of record JAREIS010001467.1, read on the forward strand.
TGAATTGGAGAAGAAAGAGCCTCTGAAGTGAATGGCCTGCCAGTATCACTGCACTTGCACTCTGTTCTTGTCCTCTTTCCTGCTGTTGTGGTACTTTCTCTGTCTTTTCTGGATTGGATTTGCTGTTCTCAGTTTTGTCTTGAACCATTTGCCTGGAGCTTGTCTGTACTGTCTCCTGGCCTGTCACAGCAAAGTTGCTGCTGGGAGAATTCCAGCCTGTCCTTTCTTGTGTGATGTATTCTGGCCATTGATTTTTACCCTTGTGTTTCTTGTTCTCTCTCAGTGTCTGCAGGGCCTGGATTTCCTCCATTCCAACCGGGTGATCCACAGAGATCTGAAGAGCTCCAACATCCTCCTGGGAATGGACGGCTCGGTGAAGCTGGGTGGGTGTTCCTGGCCAGGCGGGGGGGTGTGGGTGTGAGGCTGTTTCCAGTGACAGCCAGAGCCCCACAAGTGCTGCTGGGGGCACTGCCCGGCCCCTGCTGGCAGCTGAGAGCAGCTGCCCCTGCAGAGAGCTCAGCAAAGGAGCAGGGTGTCAGCAGTGGCTTTGCTCTGGCTATGGCCCTTCCAGAGGGATGGGAGTTGGAATCTAAACTTCAAGGGAATCACTGAAAGCCGCTGCATGAACACTGAGGATTTCTTTAAGGGTCCAGTTCCATCATTCCTTGCCCACAGCCCTGAGGACTTTTCCAGCTGACTTCACTACTGCATTTTCAGACTGAGAGTGGGGAATCTTTGTGCTTGCTTTCCTCATCCCAGCTGTCTCTGACAGTGTTTGTTTCTGTCCTCAGCCGATTTTGGCCTCTGTGCTCAGCTTAGCCCTGAGCAGGACCAGCGCAGCTCCATGGTGGGCACTGCTCACTGGATGGCCCCAGAAGTTGTGACCAGGTCTCCTTATGGCCCCAAGGTGGACATCTGGTCCTTGGGCATTGTGACCATCGAGATGGTGGAAGGAGAGCCTCCTTACTTCAAGCAAACAGGGGCTATGGTAAGAGGCAAATTCTGCAGTGTTTGCAGAGGCCTGTGAGCACAGGGAGGAGCAGCTGGAGGTTTCTGCGCATGGGGAAGGGAATTCCCAGAGGACTCGAGCCTGAACACTGATGAATATTTGGCAGTCTCTAGTAACAATTGGCTTTGGCTTTTAAGTTGTTGTAGCTCTTCCCTCTGTGAGGATGACCTGAAAATGTGAAGCCAGTGTAGCAGCTCTAATGTTATCTTGCAAAAATCCCCAAACCAGCCCCAAAACCCACCCCTAAACCCAACAAGTTTTCTGAAGGAGTTTCTAAAGAAGATTTTGTTAGATGAACTCCCCTCTGATTTTTCTCACTGGGAAATTTGTCTAAAACATGAAGATGATTGCTTAACATCCCCATAGTCCAATAGATTTCCTTCCTAGTCCAAGCTACTTTCTCTGTCATCAAGCATGAGCTTTCAGCAACCCAAACTCCCTGCTTCGTGCCTGGCAGTTTCTGGGATGGGGCATCAGGAATGCGTTGACTTCAGTGTCAGTGGCACTGCAGACATGTGTTTGATGTAAGAATCCTTTGAAATTAGACACACGCACCACTCTGACTCCTGAAAATGGCCTGTAAAGCTGGTGTCCATATTTGGAGAGGCAAAATGTGCTATTTCTGATGGAGATTCCTAATAACAAAGTCAGCCAATGAAATTGGCTCTCAAGGCAAGATCATTTGGATGTTACAATGACTGAGGCTGCATCAGGGTTTGGGGTTTTGGCTGGCATAGAGGAATGAGCCGTGAGCAGCATCTCTGCCAGGGGGAGAAACTGCCCCTGGAGCTGGGGCTGAGAACCTGGGCTCGCTGTGAGCACTCGTGGGTGTGAAGGGCACTGGCAGAGCGCCGCGTTTGCTTTTCCCGCAGGCTCGCGCTCTGATCCGGCAGAACGGGACCCCGCAGCTGCAGGAGCCCCGGCGCCTGTCGGCTCTGCTGCGGGACTTCCTCGAGTGCAGCCTGGAGCCGGACGAGGAGCGGCGCTTCTCTGCCCAGGAGCTGCTGCAGGTGAGTGCAAAGCGGCTGCGGGAGAAACGGCAGCGCCAGGGAGGGGTTTTCTGGGGGGCCCCCCGAAGAAAATAGTCTTCGAATGTTGCATTCGAGCTATAGGAGAGTGGTGAAAAGGATAATGCAACATAGTTCTTCATGGAATGGAGAAGCGAAAGAGAGAGCTTTTATTTAAAGAAACACTACACTTCTATAGGGTAGTTCGTGCCATACAGAATAGAAAAGACTCATTGGTCCAAAAAGGCAACAACCTCTTTGAAAACATGTTTTCATGAACACATCACATCTCTCACGTTTCCAGCAGGTGTTTAATCATTGTTATAGTTTCTTGTCCTTGAGCAGCCTGAGAAAGGGCTGCTTTCTTGGTTCCCAGCAGTATCCTAACGACATCCGATAATCTCCAGTCTCGCTGCTTTCCACACACAAAACCAGCAGAATCTTTGCCTGCTTTGGCTTGGCTGGGTCCTTTCGAGGTCATCTGGACCTGGTGACCCACAATGAGCAGGGACATCTTCAAGTGGGTCAGGTGGCTCAGAGCCCTGCCTGATCTGAGCTTGGATGCTTCCAGGGAGGAGGCACCTACCACATCTCCGGGCACCCTCTGTCAGTGTTTCCCCACAAAAAAAAAAAAAAAATTCTTCCTTAGACCTCGTCTGAGCCTGCTCCCCTCTCCTGAGCTTCAAAGCATTCCCCTTCACCCAAGAACTTGACTCTGGAAAGTAATGGTTCCATTTCTTTCTTTTTTTTTTTTTTTTCAGCACCCATTTTTATCATCAGCCAAGCCTCTCTCCAGCCTGACCCCTCTGGTCACTGCAGCAAAGCAACCGCAGGTGCAGCGGAGGAGATGAAGCACTTGAGAACAGCTTTGTGTTCCAGTAGTTAGAACTAGTTAGTTATGGTAGTTAGCACTGCTAGTTAGTTAGGGTTGTTAGGACAGCCTGTTTGTTATGGCAGTTTTTGGAATAAACTCTCTTAAACCTCAACACACTTGTGTCCCTTCCTTCTCCCCCTGTGACTCGGCTGCCCCGAGCAATGTGAGGGGACAGTGAGCCCAACCTCGCCCAGAGCTGAGCCCCAGCAGAGGCTGGCAGAGCCCAGAGCAGCCTCGACATCTGCAGAGTCAACCGGGGAGGAGGCGCTTGGAGCCTTCTTGACCGCAGCCGACTCTTGGTTACAAACTCTGAGTGGTGGAAAATGCCACTGGTTCTGCCACAGGGCAGGAGGGGCCCGGGGAAAACCCCACCCAGTGTTGGAGAAAAACCACGACTTTATCCCCTCCCACAGCGGCCAAAAATTTAATCCTAAACCAAGTGGAGCAGGGAAAGGGGAGCAGCCTCGGACCTTCCACCCCTGCGATCCAAAGCGCCCCGCGGGTGCTGGTTTCTGTCAGGCTCACTGCCCCAGCCCAGCCAGGGCAGGGTGGGCGCTGGGGCTGCGGGCAGGGATGTCGCTGTCTGATTAGGAACGGCGAATAACACAGTAACACACACGACTTCTTCAAAGGAGCAAGAAGAAGCCATTTATTGAAAAACCATCGCATGTATATAAGATAGATTGTGGAAAACAACATAGAAAAGGCTCGTTGGTTTAAGAAGGCAACACTTTTTTGAGAACATGTTTTCTGTAAAACATTACGAGACACACACATGGCTTTGTGATCAACAACAGGTGTTCATCTATGTTATTAATTCTTTTTTTTTTTTTTTTTTTTTTTTTTGGTTTGTTTATCTCTGAGAAACGTCCCCGGCTTGGGAAAGATCTGAGCTGGAGTTGAGAAAGCTAACAGCCTGGGAAAAAATTTGAGTTGGATTTTTCGAGCCTTCAGCAGTGTCTACACAAGGACATGCATTTGGTGCAAGTGCAAGCAGGGGAGGGGCCTCTGGCAGTGACGGGTGAAAGGAACAGTGTGAATGTCACTGAAACAAACCGTGCGAGTCTGCTTGGAAACAGCACCAGGGACTTGTAGATAAGAAGTAAGGAAGATTGTCACTTGTAGAAAATGGTACTGATTGACATGGACTGTTGTTCAGCCAAGGCCATGTTAAATTCTTGAGCTAGAGAAGACCAAAGACTTAAGAGAATTATGAATATCGTTTTGGTAAAAAAAAAAAAAAAAAAAAAAAAAAAAAAAGCGTGTGTGTGTGCAGATTGGACAGGGCAGCCACCTCTGTACTACAGATAGGAAGCGGGAAGCAGTGACATGATCTGACTGTGACCCCCATCCCCTGGGTGGGGACAGGGGAGGGAATGGAGCTTGGAATTATTTTACTTCTCATTCTCTTTCTCTGACTTGTTTGATAATAAATTCAATTCATTTCCTCAAGTCAGGTGTGTTGATCAGTGATTAAACTATCTCCACCTCCTCAAGCCTTTCATTCTGTGTTCTGTTCCCTGCCCAGGGTGAGGAGGGAAGTGACAGAGAGGTTTTGGCTTCTCTCAACATCCCCAGCCCGGGCTCCTGCTGAAGCTGCACGTGGGTCCCGCCTCTATCCCAGACTCACTCCCAGCGCCCTCAGCTCCTGCTCACCCCGAGCTCCTGGCGGTTAAGGGCAGCAGCGGTTCCTTGGCCTGATGCCTGGGCCAGTAACAGCTGCCGGACCGTACTGCAGGAGAGGTTTCCAAAACATGGCGGAGCTCGGGGAAAGGGAGGAGAGACCGTGCCGTGTGCAGAGCCCGCCCCTCGCTGCGATTGGCTGATTCTGCCGTCACTCTTCGTTCCCACGTGCTGATTGGACACAGCGGGTACAAGCCCGGCCCCGGGGCCAAAGGCGCCATTTGGGAGCATCATCTGTGTGGGCCCGGGAGCAGCAGCAGCAGCGGCGGCCGGAGCCCGGGGAGGCGGCGGCGGAGCTCGGAGGCGGCCCCAGCGCAGCATCCCGGGGACGGGGCAGCCACCTCGGTCCTACCCACAGGAACCGTGACGAGCCAGCGCTGCTCCGGCAGCGGCTCCTGCCCAGGCCCAGCTGATTGGCTGAGGAGAGGCCCGGGAGTGGAGAGAAGGAGCAGGAGAGATCCCGCCCGAGCACCAAACGGGAACAACAGACCCAGCCTGGGCACAGGGAGGGAATTTATTACCAACCAAATCACAGCAGGACAAGGAGAAGGCAGAGAAATCTCTCCAACCCCTTCCCCCCACCAACACGGATCACCAGGACCACGGATCAGCAGGGCTCTGCCCAACAGAGATCACTGGGGATCATCCAACACCGATCCTCCCATGGGGATGCGCTGGTGTCGGGTCAAGTGAGAGCTCCGGGTCCCTTCGTGTCTCCATCCCTGGATCGGGCCTCTCCCTGGTGTGGATGTGCTGAGCTCAGAATTCCACCTGAAGGTCTTCCCACATTCCAGGCTGTTCCCTGGTGTGGATCTCGTGCTTCTTGGTGAGGCTGGAGCTCCAACTGAAACTCTTCCCACATTTCTCACGCCCATAGAGCCATTCCCCAGTGTGGATGTTCTGGTGTTCCCTCAGGTGGGACCTGTAGCAGAAGCTCTTCTCACCTTCCAAGCACTTGTGGGGCTTTTCTCCCTCCTCCTCCTCCTCTCACATTCCAAGCACTTGTGGGGTTTTTCTCCTCCTCCATCCAGCTGTGGATTTTAAATGACAAATCCTGGTTTGAGGGGAAAAACAAAGTGGAGACTCCTTGGGCTGGGGGCTTCTCCTGCCCAAATCCATCTCTAGAAATGGAGAATGTGTTTTCTGTAAAACATTACGAGACACACACATGGCTTTGTGATCAACAACAGGTGTTCATCTATGTTATTAATTCTTTTTTTTTTTTTTTTTTTTTTTTTTTTTTTTTTTTGTTTGTTTGTTTGTTTATCTCTGAGAAACGTCCCCGGCTTGGGAAAGATCTGAGCTGGAGTTGAGAAAGCTAGCATCCTGGGAAAAAATTTGAGTTGGACTTTTCGAGCCTTCAGCAGTGTCTGCGCAAGGACATGCATTTGGTGCAAGTGCAAGCAGGGGAGGGGCCTCTGGCAGTGGCGGGTGAAAGGAACAGTGTGAATGTCACTGAAACAAACCGTGCGAGTCTGCTTGGAAACAGCACCAGGGACTTGTAGATAAGAAGTAAGGAAGATTGTCACTTGTAGAAAATGGTACTGATTGACATGGACTGTTGTTCAGCCAAGGCCATGTTAAATTCTTGAGCTAGAGAAGACCAAAGACTTCAGAGAATTATGAATATCGTTTTGGTTAAAAAAAAAAAAAAAAAAAAAAAAAAAAAAAAGCGTGTGTGTGTGCATATTGGACAGGGCAGCCACCTCTGTACTACAGATAGGAAGCGGGAAGCAGTGATGATCTGACTGTGACTCCCATCCCCTGGGTGGGGACAGGGGAGGGAATGGAGCTTGGAATTATTTTACTTCTCATTCTCTTTCTCTGACTTGTTTGATAATAAATTCAATTCATTTTGAGAAGCATGTAGAATTTGTCTTTACAAACAAGTTGTTGATTACTGGTAGAAACAATTAGCACCTAGAGATAAAAGAAACAATGAAGGAATTACATTGATCGATAAATGGAAAAAGAGATTTCCCTTCACAAACAAACTGTAGGTCTGCTAATAAATGAAATTGGGTTACTGAAGATATAGTAGCAATGGAGGGGAAGTTATGAATTCTATAAGAATTAAAAATTAAAGGTAAAAGTTATACATTAGAGGGGAATCTTAGGCGTTCCGGGAAGTCTGTGCCTCTCAAGTACCTCAGCCTATGGGGAAAGAGAGAGGGAAAAGCGGCCGGGAAATTAGGATAAAAGGAGGCTGTGTCCTCCAAAAATCCGAGAGATCCCAGGGGAATGCCCTATGGCCTCTCCCTTTAATCGAAGAAAGCAAAAAGGTCTCCTCTGTCTCCTTTTTTTTTTTTTTTTGACATAAACCTCTGGTGTTTGTGGATTAATTTTCCTTATAATTTGGGGGCTCTTGTCCGGGATATTTCCACCGTCCGGGAAAGCAGGCAGCGGGTGGAGCTGAAGGCGCGCCTCACCCAGTTTTGGTGATCAGCTCCCCTGGGTGCCGGCTGGCACCGGGTGATCGATCGGGTTCCCGAGACTGTCCAGGAGACAGAGTTGCGGACCAGGGGTCCGTGAAGAGTCCACAGGGAAGGACCGCTGAAAATCTCACCGGTGAGTAAAATGGGATCCTTAGGGAGCAAACCTGGGAGGGCGCCCATGGAGGGCAGCACAGGTACACCTGGGAGGGCACCCATGGAGGGTAGCACAGGTGAAACAGTACACCCATGGAGGGTTGAAAGGGTAAAGCGGGGAAAGGTCCCCAGCAAAAAGGATCCCATCATACCCCCAGAAAGTCCCTTGGGGAGAATGCTGAGGTCTTGGGACAGATTGTATATTCACCCAGAGGTAACTATGGAAATGATGGTAAAATATTGGTATTTTGTGTGGCCGGAGTATAAGTTGGCAAGGGGGCTAATATGGCCATGTTATGGATCGGATAAAATTCATTTGTGTCGTATTTTGTGGAGGTATTTAGAGGAGAATTGGAAAGGATGGATTGAAAGGGAATGTGGATTAATATGGGTTAGACAAGCAACAAGAGAAATCTATGTGTTAAGAAAACAAGGAGAAGAGGAAAAGGGGAGGGAGAGGAAAATGGTGAGGATTGGGATGTTTTGCAGCACCTTCCCCTCCTTGTCTTCCAGTGTTGCCAGCTGACCCGGGGCCAGCTGCAGGTCCCCTGTATCCTCAACTTCCAGAGCAAAGGGATCGGGAAAATGTTATTCCTACAGCCCCACCTGAGAATAATGATGCAAGGGGAGAGGAGCAGCATGTGGTATCACCCCTAGAACTAGAAGAGGAACTCAGTTTAGGACATCAGAAGTTCCCCAAGAGACAAGGGTGCACCAGATGCCACTCCGTCAGGTCCCTTTGGGGGCCAAGGGGAGGATTTGGGTTTGTGATTGTACCACTTACTACCCAGGATATAAGAGGGTTGAAAAAAGAATTACCCCCATATTTGGATGATCCCATAGGGGTGGGGGAAAAGATAGAGGAATATTTGGGAAATGCAGATTATACATGGAAGGATTGGGATTTTCTTTTGGGAATTTTGTTTGGGTCATCAGAGAAACGAATGATCTTGCAGAAAGCTCGGCAGCTGTGGGAGGATGAACATCCACAAGCAGCGGGAGGGGCTGGACCCAATGCACCAACGGTGGATGATGCCATCCCCCAGGCAGACCCCAGTGGGACCCAAATAACCAGGCCAGTCTGGCTCGCCTCCGTGATTACCGTGCTTATCTGATCAGAGCAATCAAGTCAGCTGCTCCCAAAACTAATAACGTAGCTAAGGCTATGTCATTAGAACAGGAGAAGCAGGAAAGTCCCTCTCATTGGTTGGAGAGGATTAGGGATGCCTTGAGGAAGCATGGGGGGATGGATCCTGAGGGACCAGCCTTTGACACATTGCTGAAGGTACAATTTGTTACTAAGGCTTGGCCTGATATAAGGAAAGGAGTACAGAAAGATTAAGAGTGGCAAAATAAGCCTCTAGAAGAGTTGGTTAGAAAAGCACAGCAGATCAATGTAAGAAGGGATGAGGAAAAGGCAAAGGCTAAGGCAAAGATGATGGCAGAGTTTTTGCAGCCCCGGAGGAATAAACCGCAGGGTTCAAGGGGTCCCCCGGGACAGAGGGGACGGGGTCGGCACAGGGAAGTGGCAGAGGTATTCCCTCCTGGGCAGGGGATAGCCGACCCAAACCGCGGCTGGGGAGGAACCAGTGTGCTATCTGCAGGGCAGAAGGGCATTGGAAAAATGAGTGTCCGCAGAAACAGCTGGACCCTCAGGAGGAGGAAGTCCAGAGGATAACGGAAATGGATTGTTAGGGGTGTCAGGGGCTCCAATTATACCAAGGACCCACCACTCAGGAGCCCTTGATAACTTTTAAGGTGGGTCCGGATCGGGAGGAGGTGTGTTTCCTGGTAGATACAGGGGCCTCCCGATCCACCTTAAATTTTATACCGAAGGGGGGGAAATTGTCAAAAAGATCTGTGATTATTCAAGGAGTGAGTGGAAAAGATGAGCGAGTGTATTTTATTCAACCACTGTTAATCGATGTGGGGGATAGGTTTGAACTGCATGAATTCCCGTTTGTTCCTAATTGTGATTGTAATTTACTGGGAAGAGATTTGATGGCTAGAATGGGAATGCAAATTAGTATTGTAAGAAGTGACACGGAGTCCAAAACTGTAGTATCTTTGTGTAAAATATCTGAGAAGGCTTATACTGAAATAAATCCGGAAGTGTGGGCAGCCCCAGGGAAATATGGAAAACTAGATACAGAACCTCTCCAAATTACTTTGAAGCAACCAGGACAAGTGGTGTCTAAAAAGCAATATCCTCTTTCAAGGGAGGGAAAGAAGGGGTTACAGCCTGTTATTGAGTCCCTGTTAAAAGCAGGTCTTTTGGAGCCAGGTATGTCTCCTTATAACACCCCCATCCTGCCGGTTAAGAAACCAGATGGAACATACAGAATGGTACAAGATTTAGGAATAATAAATGAAATTGTTAAACCGAGGCATCCCACAGTTCCGGATCCATATACAATCTTGAATCAGATCCCTTCTTCACATCGATATTATTCTGTACTGGATTTGAAGGATGCTTTCTGGGGGTGTCCGATTACAGAAGATAGTAAACAGTATTTTGCCTTTGACTGGGAACAAGAGGAAGGAGGGAAGATGATAAAACAACAACTAACATGGACAGTTCTTCCGCAGGGATATACAGAGTCACCGGTTTTGTTTGGACAAGCGTTGCAGAAAATAATAAGAGAGTTTATTCCACCCCAGGAGTTAAGCTATTGCAATATGCAGATGATTTGCTGTTATCGGGGAACAGGAAAAGGTGGTTGAAGAGGCTACTGTAAAGCTGCTTAACTTCCTTGCTAAAAAGGGGCTTAGAGTGTCTGAAAAGAAAGCATAGTTAGTAGAAAGGAAGGTCAAATATTTGGGACACATCTGACTGAGGGGTTACGGTATATCGATCCAGAAAGAATAAAAGGGATTTTGCAAATACCATTACCCCAGACTAAAAAAGAGCTACGGCAATTTTTAGGATTGGTGGGGTACTGTAGAACATGGATCGAGGATTTTGCTGTTGTGGCTAGACCTTTATATAACTTTTTAACCCAAAACAATCCTAATGTCGTGGTATGGACACCGGAAGGAGAGCAAAGCTTTAAAAAATTAAAAGACAAATTAGTTAATGCCCCAGTCTTAGCTCTTCCAGATGCAGAAAAAGAATTTCAACTACATGTAGATGTTAAACAGGGACATGCTAAAGGAATTTTGGTACAGGAGCATGGGGGAACACCGACGCCTGTCGCCTGTTTTTCTAAATTGTTAGACCCAGTGGCCAGAGGCTGGCCCCATTGTCTACAGAGCTGTGCAGCCACAGCTCTGATGGTGGCTGAGGCCCGAAAGCTTACAAGGGGAGGGCATCTGATCGTAAGGGTTTCACATCAGATTAAAGCTTTGTTAACTGAGAGAGCCTCTAAGTGGATGACGAGCGCTCGATTATTACAGTATGAATCTTGTTTAATGGAACAGGAGGATTTAGAATTTAAAAATGGGGAAATTTTTAATCCAGCCTCCTGTTTGAATGGCCCTGAAGAAAGGGGGAGTCAAGAAGAAACCCATGATTGTATCCAGGTTATAGATCTCCAGACTAGAGCTAGGGAAGATTTAAGAGATACTCCCTGGCCTGAGGGATAGAATGTGTTCATTGATGGGTCATCAAGGGTGATCAACGGGAAGAGTTTTACAGGATACTCTATCGTGAATGGGAAACAATTAAAAGAAGGGGGAAGGTTACGGCCCACCTGGTCGGCTCAGACAGCTGAGCTGTATGCTCTTATCAGAGCCTGTGACCTATACCGGGATAGGACAGTGAATGTTTTTACTGAGTCTAAATATGCATATGGGGTGATACATGCATTTGGGAAACTGTGGGAAGAACGAGGTTTATTAAGCTGCAGGGGAAAGACGTTTATTAACCTGCAGGGGAAAGACGTTAGCCCATGAGAACTTAATCTCTCGTCTTTTGGAGGTGGTGAATTTACCAGAAAAGGTGGCAATAATCCACATTAAGGGGCACCAGGCAGGGTACTCAGAGGAGGCAATAGGAAACCGACTGGCTGATGATGAAGCTCGGAAAGCTGCATTGTTGCCAGAAATATCTAAGATCCTCCCCTTACTCCCAGTAAGTGCACCGCTGCCAGAGAAACTGTCTTTTCCACCAGAGGAACTTGAGATAATTCAGAAAAGTGGTGCAGAGGAAAGAGGAAATAATTGGTTTACAAGGGATGGGAGGCAGTGGATTCCAAAGGCTCTGGCCTTACAATTGTTAAAGCAACTTCATGAAGGCAGTCATTGGGGCTCTCGGGGCTGGCAGAAGCCCTCCTCAAAATGTGTGCTGCTGTGGGTCTTTTCAGCCTGGCAAAGCGAGCTACTGAGGTTTGTTTGATTTGTGCTAAAACCAATAACAAAGTTACAAAGAAACTTGCCAGGGGAGGGAGGCCTTGGGCTGTACGTCCTTTCCAGAGATGTCAGGTGGATTTTACTGATATGCCCAGAGTGGCAAGATTTAAATATCTTCTGGTAATAGTATGTCAATTAACAGGGTGGCCAGAAGCATTCCCTACTGTTTCAGCAACTACAGGATCTGTTGTTAAAGTATTTTTGGAACAAATAATTCCAAGATATGGGATTGTGGAAGCAATAGACTCGGATAGGGGAACTCATTTTACAGGAAAAATTCTTCAAGGAGTTATGACTGCTTTAGGGATACAATGGAACCTACATACCCCCTAGCATCCCCAAAGTTCAGGTCGGGTTGAGAAAATGAATGGAGAAATAAAGAAACACCTTCTGAAGCTAGTAATAGAAACCAAGATGCCGTGGGTATGACTCCTGCCCCTGGCTTTAGCAAGAATAAGGGCCAGACCCAGGGAAGATATTCAATTATCTCCCTTTGAATTAATGTTTGGAATTCCTTACCCTTGCAGCTCTCAGCCTAGTGGGGGGGTAGAGATAAGTGATGTGTATTTGAAACACTGTGTGGTTCGGATACTGTCTCTTGTGAAATCTCTTGGACAGGAGGCTCAGCTGGCACAGACCCTGCCTTTGGACTTTGCTGCTCACAACATCCAGCCAGGAGATTGGGTCCTAGTTAAGGAGTGGAAAGAAGCACCGCTGGTGGTGAAGTGGCGTGGACATTTCCAGGTGTTGCTGACCACAGAAACAGCCGTCAAGACAGCTGAACACTGGTGGACCCATCACACTCGGGTCAAGGTCTGTGAGGCCCCAGAGATTTGGACATCTCAGCTGGAGGAGAAGGACGGGAAGCCACGACTGACACTCTGCAGGGGTGGACTGGAGCAGTAGCAAGTGTGTTGACATCGGGGAAGCCTCGTGTGCCCACCCACAGACTGCCTGCTGAAATAGTTTGTGTGGGCATCCCTCCTCTCGGAT
>JAREIS010001468.1:0-20022 GCA_030060385.1 Muscicapa striata striata
TGTGATGTGCTCTGGTGCCTGTGACATCACAAGGAGCAGGGCTGTGATGTGCTCTGGTGCCTGTGACATCACAAGGAGCAGGGCTGTGATGTGCTCTGGTGCCTGTGACATCACAAGGGTCAGGGCTGTGATGTGCTCTGGTGCCTGTGACATCACAAAGAGTCAGGGCTGTGATGTGCTCTGGTGCCTGTGACATCACAAGGAGCAGGGCTGTGATGTGCTCTGGTGCCTGTGACATCACAAGGTCAGGGCTGTGATGTGCTCTGGTGCCTGTGACATCACAAGGGTCAGGGCTGTGATGTGCTCTGGTGCCTGTGACATCACAAGGGTCAGGGCTGTGATGTGCTCTGGTGCCTGTGACATCACAAGGGTCAGCAGGGCTGTGATGTGCTCTGGTGCCTGTGACATCACAAGGGTCAGGGCTGTGATGTGCTCTGGTGCCTGTGACATCACAAGGAGCAGGGCTGTGATGTGCTCTGGTGCCTGTGACATCACAAGGAGCAGGGCTGTGATGTGCTCTGGTGCCTGTGACATCACAAGGTCAGGGCTGTGATGTGCTCTGGTGCCTGTGACATCACAAGGAGCAGGGCTGTGATGTGCTCTGGTGCCTGTGACATCACAAGGAGCAGGGCTGTGATGTGCTCTGGTGCCTGTGACATCACAAGGAGCAGGGCTGTGATGTGCTCTGGTGCCTGTGACATCACAATGGTCAGGGCTGTGATGTGCTCTGGTGCCTGTGACATCACAAGGAGCAGGGCTGTGATGTGCTCTGGTGCCTGTGACATCACAAGGGAGCAGGGCTGTGATGTGCTCTGGTGCCTGTGACATCACAAGGGTCAGGGCTGTGATGTGCTCTGGTGCCTGTGACATCACAAGGAGCAGGGCTGTGATGTGCTCTGGTGCCTGTGACATCACAAAGGTCAGGGCTGTGATGTGCTCTGGTGCCTGTGACATCACAAGGGTCAGGGCTGTGATGTGCTCTCTGTGCCTGTGACATCACAAGGGTCAGGGCTGTGATGTGCTCTGGTGCCTGTGACATCACAAGGGTCAGGGCTGTGATGTGCTCTGGTGCCTGTGACATCACAAAGGTCAGGGCTGTGATGTGCTCTGGTGCCTGTGACATCAGACATCACAAGGGTCAGGGCTGTGATGTGCTCTGGTACCTGTGACATCACAAGGAGCAGGGCTGTGATGTGCTCTGGTGCCTGTGACATCACAAGGGTCAGGGCTGTGATGTGCTCTGGTGCCTGTGACATCACAAATGGTCAGGGCTGTGATGTGCTCTGGTGCCTGTGACATCACAAGGAGCAGGGCTGTGATGTGCTCTGGTGCCTGTGACATCACAAGGAGCAGGGCTGTGATGTGCTCTGGTGCCTGTGACATCACAAGGGTCAGAGGCTGTGATGTGCTCTGGTGCCTGTGACATCACAAGGAGCAGGGCTGTGATGTGCTCTGGTGCCTGTGACATCACAAGATTCAGGGCTGTGATGTGCTCTGGTGCCTGTGACATCACAAGGAGCAGGGCTGTGATGTGCTCTGGTGCCTGTGACATCAAAAAGGGTCAGGGCTGTGATGTGCTCTGGTGCCTGTGACATCACAAGGGTCAGGGCTGTGATGTGCTCTGGTGCCTGTGACATCACAAGGGTCAGGGCTGTGATGTGCTCTGGTGCCTGTGACATCACAAGGAGCAGGGCTGTGATGTGCTCTGGTGCCTGTGACATCACAAGGGTCAGGGCTGTGATGTGCTCTGGTGCCTGTGACATCACAAGGAGCAGGGCTGTGATGTGCTCTGGTGCCTGTGACATCACAAGGGTCAGGGCTGTGATGTGCTCTGGTGCCTGTGACATCACAAGGGTCAGGCCTGTGATGTGCTCTGGTGCCTGTGACATCACAATCAGGGTGATGGCCTGGGCCTGTGACATCAAGGGGAATCAAGGGGATGCTCTGGTCCTGTACATCACAAGGCTGGGCTGGATGTGTCTGGTCTGACATCAAAGAGAGGGCTGTGATGGCTCTGGTCCTGTGACATCAAAGGGCAGGCTGTGATGTCTCGAGTGCTGGACATCAAGGGTAGGGCTGTGCTGCTCTACATGGACTCAAGGGTAGGGCTGTGATGTGCGTCACATGGCACTGTGATTGCGGAGCGGCTTGATTCCTGGTGCTGTGACTCAAAGGGTCAGGACTGATGGTGTGCTCTGGTCCGTGCATCACAAAGGGCAGGGCTGTGATGTCCTGGTGCCTGTGACATCAAAGTCAGGGCTGATGTGCTCTGGTGCCTGTGACATCACAAGGAGCAGGGCTGTGATGTGCTCTGGTGCCTGTGATCAAAGGGTGAGGCTGTGTGCTCTGGTCGCCTGTGACATCAAAGGAGGCGGCTGTGATGTCTGGTGACTGTGACATCCAAGGGCAGGGCTGTGATGTGCTCTGGCCGGACATCACAGGGAGGCTGTATGTCTCTGGTGCCTGTGACATCAAGGACACGGGCTGTGATGGCCTGGTGCCTTGACATCACAAGGGCAGGGCTGTGATGGCTCTGGTGCCTGTGACATCACAAGGGCAGGGCTGTGATGTGCTCTGTGCTGTGACATCACAAGGGAGGGCTGTGATGTGCTCTGGGACTGTGACATCAAAGGAGAGGGCTGTGATGTGCTCTGGTGCTGTGACATCACAAGGGAGGGCTGTGATGCTCTGGTGCCTGTGACATCACAAGGAGGCTGTGATGTGCTCTGGTGCCTGTGAATCAGAAGGGCAGGGCGTGATGTGCTCTGGTCCTGTGACATCACAAGGAGCAGGGCTGTGATGTGCTCTGGTGCTGTGACATCAAAGAGGCGGATTCATGTGTTGCTATGCTTGCCTGTGACATCAAGGGCAGGCTGTGATGTGCTCTGTGCTGTGACATCACAAGGCAGGTCGTGATGTGCTCTGTGCCTGTGACATCACAAGGAGCGGGCTGTGATGTCTCTGGTTCCTGTGACATCACAAGGGCAGGCTGTGATGTCTCTGGTCCTGTGACATCACAAGGTCAGGGCTGTTATGTGCTCTGGTCCCTGTGACACAAAAGTGGTCTGCGTGCTGATGTGCTCTGGTGCCGTGACATCACAAGGCAGGGCTGATGTGCTCTGGTGTGTGACATCACAGGAGCAGGCTTGATGTGCTCGGGATGTGACATCACAAGGGAGGGGCTGTGATGCTCTGTGCCTGTGACATCAAGGGCAGGGCTTGATGTGCTCTGGGCCGTACATCACAAAGAGGGTGATGTGCCTGGTGCCTGTGACATCCAAGGGTCAGGCTGGTGGTCTGGTGCTGTGACATCACAAGGGCAGGGCTGTGATGTGCCTGGTGCCTGTGACATCACAGGGCAGGGCTTGATGTGCTCTGGTGCTGTGACATCACAAGGAGAGGGCTGTGAGTCTCTGGTGCCTGTGCATCACAAGCGGGCTGTGATGTGCTTGGTGCCTGTGACATAAAAGGCAGGGCTTGATGTGCTGTGCCTGTGACATACAAGGGCAGGGCTGTATGTGCTGGTGCTGTGACATCAAGGAGGGCTGTGATGTGCTCTGGTCCTTGACATCCAAGGACAGGCTTGATGTGCTCTGTGCCTGTGACATCACAAGGAGGGGCTGTGATGTGTCTGGTGCCTGTGACATCAAAGGCGGGCTGTGATGTGCTCTGGTGCCTGTGACATCACTAATGCTTGACAAGGAGGGCTGTGATGTGCTCTGGTGCCTGTGACATCCAGAGGGCGTGATGCCTGGCCTGGAATCGGGGCATGTGCTCTGGTGCCTGTGACATCAAAGGCAGGGCTTGATGTCTCTGGTGCCTGTGACATCACAAGAGAGGGCTGTGATGTGCTCTGGTGCCTGTGACATCACAAGGGCAGGGCTGTGATGTGCTCTGGTGCCTGTGACATCACAAAGGTCAGGGCTGTGATGTGCTCTGGTGTCTTGACATCACAAGGGCAGGGCTGTGATGTGCTCTGGCCTGTGACATCACAAGGAGCAGGGCTGTGATGTGCTCTGGTGCCTGTGACATCACAAGGGTCAGGGCTGTGATGTGCTCTGGTGCTTGACATCACAAGGAGCAGGGCTGTGATGTGCTCTGGGCTGTGACATCACAAGGAGCAGGGCTGTGATGTGCTCTGGTGCCTGTGACATCACAAGGGTCAGGGCTTGTGTGTGCTCTGGTGCCTGTGACATCACAAGGAGAGGGCGTGATGTGCTCTGGTGCCTGTGACATCAAAGGTCAGGCTGTGATGTGCTCTGGTGCCTGTGACATCACAAGGGCAGGGCTGTGATGTGCTCTGGTGCCTGTGACATCACAAGGAGCGGGCTGTGATGTGCTCTGGTGCCTGTGACATCACAAGAGAGGGCTGTGAGTCTGGTGCCTGTGACATACAAGACGGCTGGATTGCTCTGTCTGTGACATAAAGAGCTTGATGTCCTGCCTGAATACAGGGTAGTGATGTGTCTGTGCCTGTAATCACAAGGCGCTGTGATGTGCCTGTTTGACATCACAGCAGGCGATGTGCTCTGGTCCGAATCACAGGGAGGCTGTGATGTGCTCTGCTGTGACACAAGGGGCTGTATGCGGTCTACATCAAGGGCGATGTCTCTGCTACATCAAGAGGGCTGGATGCCGTCTGTGACATAAGTGATGCTGTCGTGACATCAAGGGCTGTGTGTTGTGCCGTACATCAAGGCAGCGATTGTGGTGACATACAAGGTGGATGTCCTTGTGTGACACCAGCAGGCGTGTGTGTGCGACATCACAGGCGGCTGTGATGGCCTGTGACCAAGAAGGTGTGATGTGCCTGCCTACATCAAGGTCGGAGCTGCTGTGACATACACGGCTGTGATGCCTGTGCCCATCAAGGAGTGGCCCGCTGACTGGGCCATAAGGGAGTGGGACTGTGATGTCTGGCCTGTGACATCACAAGGGTCAGGGCTGTATGTGCTCTGGTGCCTGTGACATCACAAGGAGCAGGTGTGATGTGCTCTGGCTGTGACATCAAGAGGAGGGCTGTGATGTGCTCCTGTGCCTGTGACATCCAAGGTCAGCTGTGATCCTGGCTGATGTGCTGGCCTGGATGGTGCAGCTGTGACATCACAAGGTCAGGGCTGTATGGCTCTGGTGCCTGTGACATCACAAAGCAGGGCGTGATGCTCTTGGTCCTGTGAATCAAAGGGCAGGGCTGTGATGTGCTCTGGTCCTGTGACATCACAAGGGCAGGGCTGTGATTGCTCTGGTGCCTGTGACATACATAGGGCAGGGCTGTGATGTGCTCTGGGCCTGTGGACATCACAAGGAGCAGGGCTGTGATGTGCTCTGGTGCCTGTGACATCACAAGGGTAGGGCTGTGATGTGTCTGGTCCTGTGCATCACAAGGAGTCAGGGCTGTGATGTGCTCTGGGCCTGTGACATCACAAGGTGCAGGGCTGTGATGTGCTCTGGTGCCTGTGACATCACAAGGAGCGGGCTGTGATGTGCTCTGGTGCCTGTGACATCACAAGGGGAGGGCTGTGATGTGCTCTGGTCCTGTGACATCACAAGGGCGGGCTGTGATGTCTCTGGTGCTGTGACATCACAAGGGCAGGGCTGTGATGCTCTGGTGCCTGTGACATCACAAGGGCAGGGCTGTGATGTGTCTGTCCTGTGACATCACAAGGAGGGCTGATGTGCTCTGGGGCCTGTGACATCACAAGGAGCAGGGCTGTGATGCTCTGGTGCATGACATCACAGAGCAGGGCTGTGATGGTCTGTGCGTGACATCATGGGTAGGCTGTGATGTGCTCTGGTGCCTGTGACATCACAAGGAGCGGGGCTGTGATGTGCTCTGGTGCCTGTGACATCACAAGGAGCAGGGCTGGATTGCTCTGGTGCCTGTGACATCACAGAGAGGCTGTGATGTGCTCTGGTGCCTGTGACATCACAAGGGCAGGCTGTGATGTCTCTGGTCCTGTGACATCACAAGAGCAGGCTTGATGTGCTCTGGTGCCTGTGACATCAAAGGGCAGGCTGTGATGTGCCTGGTCCTGTGACATCACAATGGCAGGCGGATGTGCTCTGGTGCCTGTGACATCACAAGGGTGGGCTGTATGTGTCTGGTGCCTGTGACATCACAAGGCAGGGCTGTGATGTGCTCTGTGCCTGTGACATCACAAGGGCAGGGCTGTGATGTGTCTGGTGCCTGTGACATCACAAGGGCAGGGCTGTGATGTGCTCTGGTGCCTGTGACATCACAAGGGTCAGGGCTGTGATGTGCTCTGGCCTGTGACATCACAATGGCTGGGCTGTGATGTGCTCTGGTGCCTGTGACATCACAAGGAGTCAGGCTGTGATGTGCTCTGGTACCTGTGACATCACAAGGAGCAGGGCTGTGAGTGCTCTGGTCCTGTGACATCAGAAGATCTTACAGTTGTAATGTGCCCCAGTGCTGCTGACATCACAAGGAGTCATGGAGGCTGTGATGTGCTCTGGTGCCTGTGACATCATAAAGGGCAGGACTATGATGTCTGCTCTGGGTGGCTGTGACATCACAAATGGTCAGGGCTGTGATGTGCTCTGGTGCCTTGACATCACAAAAAGTCAGGGCTGTGATGTGCTCTGGTGCCTGTGACATCACAAGGGTCAGGGCTGTGATGTGCTCTGGTGCCTGTGACATCACAAGGGTCAGGGCTGTGATGTGCTCTGGTGCCTGTGACATCTGGCAGGTCAGGGCTGTGATGTGCTCTCGTGCCTGTGACATCACAAGGGTCAGGGCTGTGATGTGCTCTGGTGCCTGTGACATCACAAGGGTCAGGGCTGTGATGTGCTCTGGTGCCTGTGACATCACAAGGGTCAGGGCTGTGATGTGCTCTGGTGGTGCAGGGCTGTGATCTTGCTCTGGTGCCTGTGACATCAGGTCAGGGCTGTGATGTGCTCTGGTGACAGTGACATCACAAGTGAGCAGGAGCTGTGATGTGCTCTGGTGCCTTTGACATCCAAAGGAATGGGGGCTGTGATGTGCTCTGGTGCCTGTGACATCACACGGGTCAGGGATGTGATGTGCTCTGACACTGGTGACATCTGGTGACATGTGCTCTGGCAACTCTGACATCACAAGGAGCAGGGCTGTGATGTGCTCTGGTGCCTGTGACATCACAAGGAGCAGGGCTGTGATGTGCTCTGGTGACAGTGACATCACAATGATCAGGGCTGTGATGTGCTCTGGTGACAGTGACATCACATGGGGCAGGGCTGTGATGTTCTCTGGTGCCTGTGACATCACAAGGGGCAGGGCTGTGATGTGCTCTCGTGTCTGTGACATCCCAAGGAGCATGACTGTGATGGGCTCTGGTGCCTGTGACATCACAAGGGTCAGGGCTGTGATGTGCTCTGGTGCCCTGTGACATCACCAGGAGCGGGGCTGGCTGTGATGTGTCTGTGCCCTGAACCCCCTGCGCTGGGGCCGCCTCCGAGCTCCGCCGCCGCCTCACCGGGCTCCTGCCACTGCCGCCGCTCCCGGGCCCACACAGACCCTGCCAAAATGGCGCCTTTGGCCCCGGGGCCGGGTTTGTCTCCGCGCTGCCCAATCAGTACTGGAGAACAAGGAGTGACAGCAGAATCAGCCAATGGCAGCGAGGGGCGGGCTGCTCAATCCCCCAGCAGCAGTCCCGGAGCTCTCTCAGGCCGTTGGCGCTTCCAGACTCGGGCAGGGCCTGGCCCGGGCTGAGGCTGAAGGAGCCGCTGCTGCCCTGAACCGCCGGGAGCTCGGCCTGAGCTTGAGCTGGAGCTGAACGCGCCAGGAGCGGCGGCTGAGGCCCAGATGGAGCAGGGACCCATCCAGTCCCGGCAGGAGCCCGGCCGGAGCAGGGGGTGCCTGAGTGACGCCCCGAGCCCGTGGAAGCTCCTGCAGGGCCATGGAAGTGGCTCCTGGCGGGACTTGTGAGCCTGTGGGGGATCCCTGCTGGAGCAGTCTGTTCCTGAGGGACTGTGTCTTGTGGGAGGGATCCCAGGCTGAAGCAGGACAAGGATTCCTGTCCCTGAGGGGGAGGCTGTGACATGACCTGACTGTGACCACCATGCCCTGTGCCTCTGGGTGGGGAGAGGGGAGAGAATATGGGATAAAGTTAAGCCTGGGAAGAAGGGAGATTTGGCCAACTTGTGTGATAACTGATAAAAGATTTGTGTTAATCATAAAAGTATTGGGGTTTGTATAAACCAGAATACTAAGGGCTGAAGTGAAGCACAGACACTAGATAGAGGAAAATATATGATTAAATCATTCTGTTTTAAATCCCCCTGTTATGAATATTATGTTTTCTAAATACGTCTACTACCAGTTTGCAAAATCAGACTTTCCAATAGATTTTACAAAATGATACTGCCTGCCTTTGTTTGATCAATGCTGCCTATGTACAAAGACCAGACTTCCCAATTTTTGCCGGTTTTTATCTACCAAGACCAGATAGTTATCTATGAGACTATCGCCCAGATGTTTATTCGACCACCACTGCTTACCTGGCAAAATTATGACAGCAAAAAAACATTGATTATAACCAGAAACCATACTATAGGAAGAGGCTACAAACCAAGGTTTGATGGAGCGTGGAGTGGGCGGTGACCCCCCACGTTCCCCAGTGCTGCTTGCTCTGTCTATATATAAAATAAAACAATCTAAATTTTGTTAAATATTGAGACTTTTTGTTTCTCATTTATAACAATTTGGTGCCAAACCTGGGACGTCCTTGGAGCCCTGAGAGGCACTGTGATTTCGGGGAGGCTCCCCACTACTGTGGCCCTGGTTGGTCAGTGGTTCTCAGGACCCAACGACCTCACGATATAGACTGAGCAAGGAAAGAGCTCCCCGGAAGATCGTGGCAAAATCACCTGTAATTCTCGTGCACAAAGACCCAGACAGGAGCATGGAAGCTGTAAGTAATTGTCTGGTTTGGTGGAGGTGACTGTGTGCTTGCCTGAATGAGATGTGGATTTTGCCATGAAGTGAGAGCAGAGCCCTTCTATCCGCGGTTCCGGTATCCCGCCAGGGACCCGGCCAGTGAAGGGACAAAGCGAGTGAGGGGAGGCTGCTTTCCCCATCCTAGCCCAGGGAGAAGCTGGGTTCTTTTCCCATCCCAGCCCAGGCAGAGGTGGGACCTGGGCAGAGAAAAGCAGAGAGCAACACACGAGTCACAGAGGGAAGAGGGAAAGCTGCTTTTCCCATCCCAGCCCAGGTAGAGGCAAAACTCCTTCCCATCCTGACCCGGGCGGATCACAAGGGGGAGCACAAACACCTCAAGACAGTCTCCTGAGGTAAAAATGAGACAAAGAAAGAGTAAGGTTTTAAGTCTGAATGACCCATGAAGGGGTTCAAGTTCTTGTGAGACACAAAGAAATGAAGATAGGACAAGTAGATTGCCAGAAATACCACCAGAAAGCCCTTTGGGAATAATACTAAGATGTTGGGACACAGGGGAGTTATACAAAGGCCATCTAAAGAAAAATTGTAAAGAGAGGATATGGGACAAGAAAATGTTCCAGGAGGATGAATAGGGGCATGAAGAACTAACTGTATGTACTGGGGACCTTACCATCTAAAGGGCCCTTGATAAAACTGAGAATTGGTCCCCAGGGAGGGGAGGTGGAATTTTTAGTAGATACAGGAGCCAAAAAATCCACAATTAAACATCCACCAAAAAGGTGCAAACCTAGCACTCGTAGTTGGAGCAAAAGGTTGAACCATCTTGGGTCCCTGTTATTAAAATGTGCAAACTGAGACATAGAGCAAAACTGAATGAAATGATCTGTCAGAGGCAGAAAATAATTTTTTGGGGAGGGATTTAATAATAGCACTGCATTTGAAAACTGAAGTATCCCAAGGGCAACTTACAATTTATGCCTTAACCCAAAAGGATGAGGAACAAATATGTCCTGAGGTGTGGCATACCCCTGGGGAAATAGGGAAGTTAAAAATAAAACCTACCAAAGTGAAAATCACTGTTCCCGATCTGACTATCCGAGTTTTTCAATATCCAATACCACTGGAAGTGAGATGGGGCCTTAAGCCTGTCATAGAAAACTTTTTGCAACGAGGCACTTTAGAACCACATATGTCCCCACATAATACTCCTCTTTTCCCTGTCAAAAAGACAGACAGGAATTACAGATTGGTACAAGATTTGAGGACTATAAACCAACAAACTGTTACCAAATTTCCTGTAGCAGCAAACCCTTACACTCCCTTAAATCAGCTGTCCCCTGACTACACTTGGTACAGTGCAATATATCTAAAAGATGCCTTCTGGGCATGCCCATTAGCAAAAAGTAATAGAGGTTATTTTGCCTTTGAATGGGAAGACCCTGATAAGGGCAGAAAACAACAATTGCATCAGATAGTATTGCCTCAGGGCTTTACAGAATCCCCCAACCTCTTCTGGCAAGTCCTAGAAGAATTGATGCAGTCTTTTGAGCCACCAGAAGGGGTGAAATTGTTACAATATGTAGATAAGCCATTAATAGCAGGAAAAGACAAGAAATCTACTAGAAATGGGACTATAAAACTTTTAAACTTTTTGAGACAACAGGGTTTGAAGGTATCCGAAGCTAAATTACAATTCACAAAACCAGAAGTAAAATATTTAGGATATTGGCTAAGTAAAGGGAAAAAGAATCAGGATCCTAATAGAGTCTCTGGAATACTAAGCCTGGGACCTCCAAAGACCAAACAAGAAGTGAGGAAAAGTCTGGGACTGCTCAGTTACTATCGTCAGTGGATAGAGGGATTTAGTGAGAAAGTGAAATTGCTATATGAAAAACTTATCACTAATCGCCTAAAATGGACAGAGGAGGATGCTAAAAGTTTTCTCCTGGATTTGGAGAGACCATTTGAATTATCTGTAAACACCTCTGATCAAACAGCATATGGGGTGCTCACTCAGGAATGGGCAGGCAGTCAAAGGCCAGTGGGATATTATTCCAAACTGCTGCACCCTGTCAGTCGGGGCTGGCCCACATGTCTACAGGCCCTAGTGGCCACAGCACTTTTAACTGAAGAAGCCCAAAAAGTCACCTTTGGGGGTACACACCCCCCATAATGTAAGGGGAATTCTGAATCAAAAATCTGAGAAATGGCTAACTGATGCCCCAATATTAAACTATGAAGCTGTTCTAATCACTTCCCCAGTCAGAGAGCTAAAAGCAACAACTGCTCAAAGTCCTGCACTATTCCTGTATGGGGATCCAGGAGAAAATTTAGAACATGATTGTGTGGACATTACAGAGTTACAAACAAAAATTGGACCTGACCTGGGGGAAGTTGAACTTCAGGATGGAGTAAAATTGTTTATAGACGGGTCTTAAGAGTAGTAGAAGGAAAAAGAAAATCGGGACATGCCATAGTAGGAAGAGAAGAATTAAAATCAGTAGAATCCAGACCCTTAAACGCAACATGGTGCTCAGGCTTGTGAACAATTCACTCTTTACAGGGCACTATCTCACTTAAAGGGTTTAAAAGGGACCATATATACAGATTCTAAGTATGCCTATGGCTTAGTCCACATATTCAGTAAAATTTGGGAAAAAAGCAGGTTAATTAACACTCAAGGATGGGGATTAATACATCAAGAATTAATTGATAGAATACTAGAGGTTCTCAGGGGCCCCACTGAAATTGCTGTGGTCCACATAAGCGGGCACCAAAAAGGAACAAGCTATCATACAAGAGGGAATAATCTGGCTGACAAAGAAGCAAAAAAAGCAGCATTGAAGCAAAAACCAGTTTCTGTATTAAGTGCTACAGTTAGAGATCCCAGCTCCAACCAGGAATTACAGAAGCTATTTACCCCTCAGGAAAAAGAAGCCATAAAGAAATTAAAGGCAGAATAGCATGAGAATAAATGGGTTTTACCAGATGGTAGGGAAATTTTATCTAAAACCCAGGCCGGACAAATTAGTGAACAATTACATCAACAAACTCATTGGGGAACCAAAGCACTAGCAGACCAATTTTTAAAATTTTTTTGATGCATTGACATTTTTGATATTGCAAAGCAGAGCGTCCAGAGTTGTTTAACTTGGCAGAAAATTAATAAAAAAAGTATGCGACAAGGTCCATCAGGAGGATGGAAAACTGCTTACAGACCCTTTGAAAGAATACAAACAGATTTTAGAGAATTACCAAAAATAGGAAGGTGGAAATATTTACTAGTAACAGTAGACCAATTAACTCACTGGGTAGAGGCATACCCTGCAGCTGGAGCCACATCACAAGTGGTAGCCAAAATATTGATAGAACACGTAATGCCAAGGTATGGCCTGGTCCAAGCAATAGACTCAGACCAGGGGACACACTTTGCATCAAAGGTGCTTAAGTGACTGACCTCAGCACTAGGCATCAGCTGGGAGTATCACACACCCTGGCACCCTCAGAGTTCTGGGAAAGTTGAAAGGATGAATCAGACGCTAAAACAACAGCTGTCAAAATTAACGATTGAGACTAAAATGCCATGGACAAAGTGCCTCCCACTAGCCCTGTCTAATATACGAACGATGCCAAATTTGAACACAGGGATTTCACGATATGAAATGCTCTATGGTATGCCTTGCCCTAAAGGAGCACGCCTTGATCCAGGCTTAGTTCAGGACCCTTCCCTCCAGAATTACATAACAATCAACAAAAACTTGCAAGAATTAAGGAAGAAAGGAATTTTAGCTCAAACCGTCCCTCTAGGATTGGCCATACATAAGATTAAGCCAGGACAATGTGTTAATTAAAGTATGGAAAGAAGAAAGTCTAGATCCAAAATGGGAAGGACCATATTTAGTTCTGTTAACGACTGAAACAGCTGTATGGACAGCTGAGAAGGGATGGACACATGTAAGTAGAGTCAAAGGTCCTGTAACCCCTCCTACTGCAGGTTGGGCAGTGACATCTGAGCCTGGAGACCTCACAGTGCAAATTCAGAGAGGATGTTGATACTGAATCAATTTGTCTCAAAGTTCACCCAGTCAGGACTGAAAGTCACCTGTCCTGAACCTGGGTGTGACTGTAACCCATTCATCAAAAAAGGTGTCCATATTGTACTGAGTTGTGGTGGTGTCATTCCTATGGTGGGTATCTTCCATTCACATTATGTGTCCAACGTAAAAGAAACCAACATAAGGAAACTGTTAAGGTACTTAATACCCTATCAGCACAAGGAAAAATCAAAATCGATAATCGTAACTGGTGGAAGTTATTTGAGAATGGAAAGAGAGGAAAAAGGAAAGCCAGAGCAGAGGAATTGGCAAAAGGGTGCCGGAAAGGGTTGCATATACCGTGCTGTTTCAGTTGTACCTAATACTGGAACATTAGAGCTAAAAGCTGGGACAAAATTAAGAAACACCACCAAAAGAGAGAGACAAAGTGGGAGACCCCAGGATATACCCCCTGCTGCCAAGAAGATTAAACAAACCTTGGCTACTGGCAGAAAGCCCATAGGCCTTGAGGGAGGCAGAGGGATGAAATTAGTCATGGAAGTCATCCTATTGCTAATTATGATGCTTGTTCCAAGTGTTACCAGATAATTGGGTATGGCAGAGCATGGTATCCACCCTTGCCTTCCACACGCATGTCAATTCGACCTGCTATAATAGGCACAACTTAGAAACTTGCACTATTACAGGAAAAAGTTACTGGGTAGCGATCAGTTTGGGAAAAGGAGGGTGGGCTCCATCGGCATACCAAAGTTGCCCAGTAGGAGAAGCATACCTCTGCTTCACAAAAGAAGGTATGTGAGGATATTCAGATCAGGCAGGAGGTGCAAGATCACTATAAGGAGGAATTGATAAAGAATATAACTAAAACGTTCAAGGGAACAAGGACAAATCGTGACGGAAGTTTTAACTTGTACGAGAAATTGAAACAACAATCTGGCAAATGGGACTTACCCACCTCACGGAGGTCACTGGGAATCATCCAACACCGATCCTCCCATGGGGGATGGAGCTGGAGCAGAGCACGAAGCTCTTCCCACACTCGGGGCACTCACAGGGCTTCCCTTAGTGGAGCCTCCGTTGGTGTCGGGTCAAGGTTGAGCTCCTGGAGAAGCTCTTCCCACACTCAGGACACTCGTAGGGCCTCTCCCCAGTGTGGATGCGCCGGTGGAGAGTGAGGGTGTCGTTGCGGTTGAATCGCTTCCCACAGCTGGGGCAGCGGAAGGGCCTCTCCTGTCTGTGAATCCGCTCATGTAGGAGGAGATTGGAGCTGGTCTGAAACCTCTTCCCACACTCAGGACACTTGTAAGGCCTCTCCCTGGTGTGGATGCGCTGGTGGCTTCTCAGGTGAGAGCTCAGCCCAAAGCTCTTCCCACATTCCAAGCAGGTGTAGGGGCGGTCCCCTGTGTGGATGTTCTGGTGCCGCATCAGGTGGGAGATGTCTCTGAAGCTCTTCCCACATTTCCCACACTCATAGGGCTTTTCTCCAGTGTGGGCCATGTAGTGCCGAATCAGCCTGTACTTGTAGCTGAAACCCTTCCCACATTCCAAGCACTTGTGGGGCTTCTCCCCTCCATGAGGCTTCTCCACCAGCTCTGAGCTCTGCCTGCATCTCCGGCCGCCTTCCCGGCTCAGGGAGGGTCTTTCCTCCTCGCAGCTCCCTGGGCTGGGTTTGCAGCCCCTCCTCCTGAGGGATCTTCGGGGCTTTTTCTCCTCCTTCATCCACCTGTGCCTCGGGAATGAAAATTCCTGGTATAGGGAAAACAAGAGGAGAGGGCCATGGGCTGGGGGTTCTTCCTTGCCCAAGTTCATCTCAGGAAATCACTGGGCATATTGTGTCTGTAAGAACCACCAAAACACCAAGATTCAAAGCAAAAATCCTCGAAACATCAAGACACAGACGAAAACCCCCGCAAACAGCAAGATTTAGCCAGGATCCCCTCCAAAACATAAAGATTCAGCCCCCGCAAAAAAACAAAGCACCAACATTTATCCCAATAAAGCTCAGAAACACCAAGATTCACTCCTGTGAAAATCGTGGATCCCCCTCCCCTGTCACTTGCCTCAGCTCCCACCGCCCTCAGCTCCCGCTCACCCCGAGCTCCCGCCGGTTCAGGGCAGCAGCGGTTCCTTGGCCCGATGCCCGGGCCGGGCCCAGCACGGGAGCCGCTCCTCAGGCGAGGTTTCCGAGAAATGGCGGAGACCGGGGAATGGGAGGGGAGTCCGTGCCGAGGCGAAAATGGCGCCTTTGGCGCCGGGGCCGGGCTTGTCTCCGTTCTGCCCAATCAGCGCGCGAGAAGCAAGAGTGACGGCAGAATCAGCCAATCGCAGCGAGGGGCGGGCTGTGCACACGACCCCTCCCTATTCCCGGGCTCCGCCATTATTTGGAAACCTCGCCTGCGGAGCGGCCGCGGCGCTGAGCCCGGCCTGGGCTGAGGCCGAGGAGCCGCTGCTGCCCTGAACCGCCGGGAGCTCGGGGTGAGCGGGAGCTGATGGCGCAGGGGGCTGGGGCTGAGGCCGGGATGGAGCCGGGACCCACCTGCAGTCCTGTCAGGTGTCTGGGCTGGAGCAGGGGCGGCCTGAGAGAGGCCCCGAGCCCATGGAAGCCCCTGCAGGGCCATGGAAGTGGCTCCTGGCGGGACTTGTGAGGCCGTGGGGGATCCCTACTGGAGCAGCCTGTTCCTGAGGGTCTGTGTCCCTGGGAAGGACCCCGTACTGGATCAGGACAAGGATTCCTGTCCCTGAGGGGTGGGGGCGGCTGTGACATGACCTGACTGTGACACCCATCCGCTGTGCCTCTGGGTGGGGAGGGGGAGGGAATATGGGATAAAGTTATGCTTGGGAAGCAGGGAGAGGTGGGGGAAGATCTTTCCTTAGGATTTGGCTAACTGGTGTTAATTATGTCCAAACTCCTGGATTTCCTTCTCAGCCTTTTGCAGACCAGGTGTCTCCAACTATGCCTTGGGTTAGTGTCTGGGGTTGGTTTTCCTTCCTGTGTCCTGATGGTAGTAGATATCTTCTTGATATCATTATCTCTGTGGGTATTTTCTGGGCTATTCCCAGTCTGTTGGCATGTTAAACTCATCTGTGTTGAGTGGTGTAAGACCCTTTAAAAAAACCCTTTAAAACTCCTTTCCCCAAGGCAAGGGCAAACCAAGCCTGAGTAGAGAAATAAATTTTAAAAAAATTTAAATTAAGTATATTTTCCCGTAATCGAATCCCAGGCAGCCCAGTGTGTAACTGAGAGCCAGAGTGGGATTGTGCCGCTGTGTTCCCCAGCAGCTGTGGCAGTGCAGGCACAGAAAGCAGCCAAGCTGCAGCAGTGGCAGCAAGGATTGGCCCCAGTGGCTGGAGATGCCAAAGGAGGGTGGCCAGGCAGAGGATTTGAGCAGAGGATGTGTGGGCAGGCCCAGGGGCTTCCCCCGCTGTGGAGCCCTGGCTGCTGCTGCGTTGCCTTCAGTGCAGGCTCAGTGGGGCCTCCCGTGCTGGTGCTGCAGGCGGGAAGTGCAAATGTGCGGGGCTGGAGAGCCCCTGAGCCCAGGGTGAGGGGTCCCCCCGTGCTGAGCTGTGCTGGGGCTGTTTCTGTGCTCAGGGACACTTGGCATGGGCCACGGCACTTGGCCACCAGTGGGGCTTCTATGCACTCCTTAGGCAGGACCCGATGTCCTGGTTGGGTGTTGGGAACAGCAAAGTGCCAAGGCAGGCTCTGTGTCAGCCCAGCTTCCTGTGGGAGAGATTTCTCAGGAGACAGGATTGTGTCCACAGACTTACTGAAATATGCATTCCTTATCTCCACCCCCCACTAGGTGGAGAAGGAGCAGCGTAAGGAATACCAAACAGCAATTCCAAGGGAGATAATTGAATATCTGCCCTGGGTCTGGCTCTTATTCTTGCCAAAGGCAATGGCAAAAGCTGTACCTGTGTCATCTTGGTTCCTATCACCAGCTTCCAAAGGTGTTTCCTTATTTCCCCATTCATTTTTTCTACCTAACCTGAGCCCTGGGGTGGTACCAGGGCTTGTTGAGGTCCCACTGTATTCCTAAAGTAGCCATAACCCCCTGAACGATCTTTCCTGTAAAATGAGTTCCCCATCTGAGTCTGTTGCTTCCACAATCCCTTATCTGGAAATTACTTATTTCTGAAATACCTTAATAAGTGTTCCGGTGATTGATGTAGAGGTCAGAATTGCTTTTGCCCCCCTGTTAGCTGCCATGCTGTCCCCAGCAGATATCTGAGCCTTCCTGCTCAGGGCATTTCAGTGCCAGGCTCTTCCAAGCACACACAGCTCTGCTGGTTGAGCTGACCATGCAGGTGGTGACCTGCGCTTGGTCTGATTCCCTTTCCTTAATCAGAGCATGTCTTGGAACTCTTTTCCCTTCTCCTGCCCTTGCAGACCCATCCATGAACACATTTTGTCCCTCAGGCCAGGCAATGTCTCATCAATCTCTCCTGTGCTGGCTCTGGAGCTCTGTCCCTTGAATGCAGCCATGGGTTTGTTGCCAGCCCCTGTGCAGGCTGTTCAAACAGGAGGCTGGGTTAAACCCTTCCCCTGTCCTCAATTCTAAATCCTCCTGTGCCCTGAACAAGTTTCATTCTGTAATCAACTGAGCACTGCTCATCCATGTAGAGGCTCTTTTGGTTATCAGAGCTTTAACTTGGTGCCAGACTTGAACAGCAGGAGATCCTCCTGCCTTCAGTTTTTGGAGCTCAGGTCCCATTAAAGCTGTGGCTGCACAATCCTGAAGAGAGAGTGAAGCCACTCTGGACACTGGGTTAAACATATTAGCACGAGAATTCCTTTGGCATGGCCCTGTGTAATATCCACTTCTTTAAAAACGAGGTTCACTTTCCTGGTAAATATTTAAAATTTTAATAAAAGACAATAGAAGACAAACAGTAAAGCAGAGGGTTGTAACAGCAGGGTGCTTTACCTTCAGCCAAGAGCATACCTTAACTCAGAGAACACTTCCTTAAATGCATCAGCCTGTTGCATATTCATGGTTCTTCATGCTTTATTCAAAATCATTCTCCCCCAATTTGTAAATCAGCTTTTTTTCTTTCTCTGGGGGTCTGGTGTCCCATAATCCAAGAATGTGAAGGATTTCCTGATTATCTTTTCTTTTCTACCATTCTCTGAGTTAGTTACATGAGCAAAAGCTTTTTACATCACCGTGTTTTAGTCCAAGAAAAATATATTTATCACCCCACTGTTTTAAGTTTTGTCAATAGTAAAGCTAAAAGACACTATATTCATATAGCAAAGTTTTCCAACATTATACATATAGCATTCATTTTAATATTTACCAAAACAAATAATATGGAATGCAGTATGACACACATAGAATTCAAACTTCTTTTCTGAGTCATAGCTAGGGCACCAATGATTTTGGTTTTATTTAATTTTCTGAAGTTTTACTGTTTCTCGTCTCCGTACCTCAATATTGAGGCTATCTGGGTTTAAAAAGTCATACAATGTTCTGGCTAGAACAAGGAATCCTCAATCCAGGTCCTGTAATTACCTGTTAATCCTCAGAACTGTCCTAGCTCCAGTTTAGTTCTGGGTAATGTTACTTGTGAGATTCCCTGGTCCTTCTCAGGGTAAATACACCCCAGAATTCAGTCAAAATATGACCGAAATATTTAACCTTTTTCTCCAGCATTTGTTCTTTTGTTTCAAATACTGAAAGATGCTTTTTAGCCTGAACATTCAGCCATTTCACAGAGGCTTCTTCTACCTCTTCTTGTCCTCCTGATTGGAGCAAGTCATCCACATCCTGCATTAACCCAATCCCTGGGGTGGGGTAAATTCTTGTGATATTTTCTGCAAGGCTTGCCCCAATAAGGCTGGTGCTTCTGTGCATCCCTGCAGAAGGACCGTCCATGTCTTTACCATTTTCCCTTCTACCTCTTGTTCCCACTCCAAGGCAAAATGCAGTTTAGCATCCTGTGTGAGTGGGCATCCCCAGAAAGCATCTTTGCCATCAAGTACTGAATGGTGTCAGTGTGAGGAGGGAACCTGGTTCGAGATGGTGTAAGGATCTGAGACTGTGGGGTGCCTGGGTTTAATAATCTCATTCATTATTCTTAGGTCCTGCACCATTCTATGGATTCCATCTGATTTCTTGACTGGCAGGATAGGAGCATTCTAGGGAGAGATCCCTGGCTCCAAAAGCCCTGCCTTTAGCAGGGACTCAATAAGAGGCTGTGAGCCCTTCCTTCCCTCCCTTGGAATAGGGTATTGCTTTTAGACACCACTTGCCCTGGTTGCTTCAAAGTCCTTTGGAGAGGCTCCATATCTAATTTTCCCTATTTTCCTGGAGCTGCCCACACTTCTGGGTTCAGCCTTGCCAGAAATTTGCCAGACAAAGGCACAGCCCTGTATCACCTTTACAGTATTACTTTGCATTCCTAAATTAGCCACCAAATCCTATCTCAGTAAATTACAATCACAACTAGGAATAAAGAAAAGCTTCTTCATTTCAAACCCATCCCCCACATCTTCTAACACTGGGTGAATAAAACACACCAGCTCATCTTTCCCACTTATCCCCTGAATACTGCTGTCTAAATCCCTTCTGGATTTCCCTTATTGCTCCCCTGGGTGTCCATGTCCTTGATTACCTCTGGGAGAATGTGCAAACTCCCTCAACATGCTCCCAAGGGCCCCTTCAGAGATATTTTGGGATCACCATCCCTTTTGCTGGGAGCCCTTCCTGGCTTTCCCTTTCTCCCCTCCATGGGTGCCCTGCCATGTTTAGTCCCCGAAGATCCCACTGCACTCACTGATGAGATTTTCAGAGCTCTCTGGCTGCTGACTCTTCCCAGCCCCCCTGATGTGTCCCTCGTCTGTCTCCTGGTCACTCTCGGGTCCCCAATCCATGCCCGGTGCCGCCGCCCCCCAAGGGAGCCGATCCCCCAAACTGGGTGAGGCACCTTCAGCTCCACTCGCTGCCCCCGCCCCGGACGGGGGAAGGAATTCCGGCCGAGCCCCAGGGTGTGTGGAAAACTTCACATCACCAGAGGATTCTGTCCACAACGAAGATAGAAGAGTCTTGTAAAAGTAATTTCATT